>JASDQU010104672.1:56632-70124 GCA_032191745.1 Picea mariana | reverse complement strand
TTTTCATTCCTCGTGGAAGCCCATTCGTGCCTTAACGACATTCATGAAACATCAACAAATTGAAATTAACACTAATTAATGAGACAAAATGAAATTAATACTAATGAAATTAACCAAAGATTTATATAATAGGTCATACATAAATAATTTGCGTACCTTGATGATTTCTAATATAGTCCAACTTCCATAGGCGAGGTGTCATTCTTCATGGTTTGTTTTTCCGTTTTCTTATTTACCATTGAACTTTTCTTTGTATGTAGTTCGATAACTATGGTTCTTAGGCAGAAAGTGCCTATACTCATCAAACACTTCCTTTGCTAAACTCCTTGAATGATGAGATTTTATCCTAGGACCACAAACTGGGCATGCAAATTTACCCTTTGTTTGAAGACCTACAAGATATATGAATAAATGTAGCGTCAAATTAGAGTTACAATTTAAAATAATACATGATTTTTCAAAAAAGATATATAATATTAAATCACAAAAACAAAGTAACAATATACCACAAAAATGTGTTAACCCGAGAGCATCATGAATTGTCCATGATAGTATTCCATGGAATTGAAATCGTCTTTGCCCTATTGGTCTAGATATGTCATACATAGTGACGCCAACCCATAACTTCAAAAGCTCCTCGATGAGAGGCTCAATATATGCGTTCATATCTTTAACCTGGTACCTACCTAATTGGTTCAATCTACTACATGATTAATTATACTTATCTAGATGTCATGATATATAAAATAAATAATTACCATGCACGAAACAAAGAAATGAAATAGTTTGTCATGCTTTAAAGAAAATAAAATATAATTAAATACTTGGAACAATCATTGCCAACATTGTGTGCTCTCTCTTGATTGAAATCCAAGGAGGAAGGTTATTGTTTATAACAAAAAAAGACCACACTGAGTATGTAGAACGAAGCTCTCCAAATGGATTGACACCATCAGCTACCAATGAAAGTCTAACATTATGAGGTTCTTCTTTAAAAATTGGCCATTTTTCTTCGATGTAGTTCAATGTAGAACCATCTTCAGGCATTCAAAGAACATCGTATCAAATTCTGTTCTTTGCATGGAAATCCATAAACTGTGCTATACTTTGGCACCTGAACAACCGCTGGAAACGTGGAATTATCAGAATATAAAGAAGAACTTTGTGAGACACCTTCTTTGACGCTTTGTCGGTTCGATATCTACTTATTTGACATTGTGGGCATTCATTTTCTAATGCATATTGTCCATAATATATGATATGATCATTAGGACNATGGGCATTCATTTTCTAATGCATATTGTCCATAATATATGATATGATCATTAGGACATGCATCAATAGCCTGATAGTCCATTCCAATTTCTTTCATAATCATGCATATTTCTTGATATGTGCATGGAAAAATATTTGACGTCGGTAATAGAACATCACCTAACAATCTACAAAATTCTAAACAATAAGTCAATGTAAACAATATTAATCATCAATATATCATCCAATATACTAATTTACAAATTAGAAAACAATACCAATATAGGAAAAAATTGAACCTTTTAAGTATTTGTGAACATGCATGCATAAATAATTAACAAATTAAATACCTTAGTATTTGTGTGAGACATGTGTTTGATAAACCATTCAAAACCTTCAGGTTCACCAACAGCAATATAGCAGATAAAATATTTATTGTTGAGCCTTCATAAAGAGGTTGACATGACTTCTCGAGTAGAGGATTAACATCATGACTATCATCCTGGTTGTCCTCATCCATTGGAGAAAATGTGTCTTAGATCAATCGATGTATCTCATCTTAATGATTTGAATCACTAATGTTATCTCCATTAATATCATCATTAATAACTTGATCAACAACTTCAATATTCTGATCTCGAAGTTCATCTCCATGTAAAGTAGTATTTATGCTAGTACTTGGCAAATAACTCTCTGGAGGTCGACGCTTTGGGGGCATCATCTATATATTTAAAAACAACATAGAAACATTAGTGTGTATGGGAAATATAAAAATCCCATTTAGAAATATTACTAAAATTCATGACATACTGATTATTATAGAGAATACATTAAATATTGAATCCTCTTACCAAGGGACGATATTCATAACCCCCTTCAGCATGCCCCTTCTCCCTACAATGTCTTTGGGCTGTTGTTATTAAAAGTCTTCTATTTTTCAAGCCTCCACAATCATAGCAAGGGAAATAACATTTTCCATCGCCCCTTGCCTCTAATGTCACTCTTAACTGAGCAAGCTTCCTGTCATTTCGTTCATTGTGACAAATCCTTGTCCTGATAAGTAATTGTCTTACCTACACCATACCAAACATTAAGTTGTCAATTTTTTATATTTTGGCTACTCCTTTCAATTATGATTTGTTTATTTATAGTGACCTACATATTTATAATAAGGTCAACGTCTTTATAATAAGGTGATCATATGTGTAGAGGATCAACATCATGACGACATAGATAACATCTTTATAATAAGGTCATATGTGTACAAATATTTTCTTTATATAATAACGACATATATACGTAACATAAGTTTAGAGTGAGTGTTTATGTATCTTATTAGTCCTTGTTAAAGCAGGGAATATAGAAATCAATTACTATTATTTCACCGATCAGGGTTGTGTTTCAAGAGCAATTCCATATCATTATCAATGAAAAGAGAGAGAGATTATAGCTACAATTGAAGGGAAAAGGGTATGTGGATTCCATAAACCTAGAATATTATTGAATCCACATACCCTTTTCCATAGAATATACTAACTGGATCCAGAAACCAAAGACATGAAATATGGTACTACACATATTATGATATATTATCAAGGAAAAAACAATCTAAATGCAAATTGGACATTTGAAAAAAAAATTACAAGTTAAATGAGTACATCAATAAAAAATAACATACTAACCTTGCAAGTTCAAAATACAAGCTATGTAGATCAAGAATTGGATTTGTTCAACCTGTGGGTGACGGAAAAAATAAATAGCTCAAACAAAATCCAAGAACAGTGTCACAACTATAACAATTGTGTCGCAAAGTCTCTTAAAGTCACTTATATATAGATAAAATAGTCAACTAGCCGTTAACACTGACCAATGAGATAGGCAAAATTTTCATTGCTATTGCCATAAATGTTCGTTGCTATAGAGACGAAAATCATGACTAGGTTAAATTAATATTTTCGTGGATATTGCGATGAACTTTCGTTTCCATATCCACAAAAATCCCGCCCTCTTTAAAAAAATGATGAAACTAGTGGAAGCGTGGAGAATTTTCATGGAAAAATCTGCCCATATGTAGTAGTGCCGGTAGGAGTCATTGCTGTTGTAGCTCAGTGAGTAGAAGGCACATCCATGAGCTGGGCACCATACCTAAAAAACTTGTTCCAAGTAGACTGTAAAGATGTGCAGGAAGTAGGTACGAAATTTCATTACTCATGGATGATCACTCTCATAGCTTTCATGGGATGGCGAGAACCAGAACATGCCATCTTTTGTACCACACCATAGCCAGGAGGAGTAAGATATCGCGTCCTGAGATCCGCACCACTAGCCAAGCATAAGAGGGAGAATGTAATCATATTCGAAGATTACCTATGGGAGATACATGAAGCCATCGACCAAGCATGGAGAATAACACTAGAGACTGTCACACGATACAGGGGGATCGCTAATTTCTAGGCTAGGTGACAAGCCATGTGGATACAACCAAGGTAGGATCCGGATAAACAGTGGCTACAGATGCACTACTGCATCACCGAGGGTGATATCGACATGATCATCAGTGAATGGCATGATGAATGGAGGATCCCATCCATACCCAGAGAAGTACCGGGACAAACAATAGAAGGAGGGGCTGCGCAGGCGGAAACACAACCTCCACAAATCCCAGTACCCAAGAAACGATGAATAGGCCAAACCAAGTCGACTCAAGTAGACTATGGCTCAGAGCAGCTAGGGACTTAGAAGGGGAGGACAAAAACCACTCAACTGACCAATGGAAGACAAAAATTGGCTGAGGGAGCACAAGAAACCACATCGAACCCCATCACAAAGGAACCATGGGGAACTAAGAGACCAGTGGTACAGAAAGCAGGTGCATGGAAGAAAAAAAAGTCACAATGACCACCACCGGAATATACAATCATGGAGGATGATTGAGAGATGATTGCTAGAATGGTCCAAGGTTGCCTTGCAGAGGATTTCGATCATGCCACGCACCACAGAGATAAACTGCAGAAGGAACTAACAGAAATGGAATAGCTCCTTAAGAAATTCAGGGAAGCCCAGATCATGAGTAGTAGTAGAGGCATAGAGCTACAAGAAGAACGCGACCCAGTTATTTTGATTCCAAATGCACATTCCATGGTCTACATAAAGCCTAGCATGCTGTGAATGGATGAAATTGTGGGACAGATGGCACTGAAGGATTTGGATCATATCCAGTTGGTCTTGAAACAGATGCCATCAAGAGCATTATACAAAATGTAGGTTAGATTCGATCACGAGATGCAATCACAAGCACATAAAAGCTTATTCGAGCTACAACAAGAAAAAAAGAAGCAGGAAGCGTTGGAAACATTTTGTGCATAGGCCAAATCTGAAACTCAGGAGGAGAAGGAATGCATAAACAAGATGGAATGCAGAGTGGAAGAAATTTTTGGGAAACTTCCAACTATTGAGCAAGGAAATGAACTCCCAGCCGCAGAAAAGATCGACCAGATTGCGCAGACAATTGATCAGTATCATAAGGAGATCGAGACTCTCCATGGATAGATTAGATTGACAACTCCACCAGCAGTGAAGGAGCAAAGGAAATAGGAAGTAGCAATGCAACTGCAGGAGTTAGAAAAATAGGTCAGCACAACAACCGACTTGTTGGATAAAGCAACGCAAATTTGGACAAGGCTGGAAGAGGATCCACAAGTCCAACACTGGGACAAGGAGGAGGATAGGATCATTGCAATGATCCAAGAACTCAAGCAACAACAAAAGACCATACCAATTCTAAAACAAGTTAATGGAACGCAAGAGTTGAACAAGATACATGCAGAACTTATCACTACGCAAACATAGAAATAGGAGCATCAGGCTCAAATATAACCGTTGCAGGAATAAGTAGAAGAAGTACTTATGCAGATAGAAGAAGCTAGAAAATAGACAACACAGAGTCAGCTAGAATGCACAAGACTGATGTGTAAGGAAGTGGCAGCTGAGATAGTCGACACCATCAAGGAGAAAACTGTGCATACACTAACAAAAGAAGAAGAGTTGTCGGAGAATTTCAAGACGATCACCAAGGAGATCGAGGAAGAAAAAAGAAATTAGGTGACTTGGGATGAGTCACATGTCAGTGTTGTGGGATTTTTGGCACCATGCCGAAGGGGAAAGAAGAACGATCGTGGGAAAGAAAGCATGCAGAAAAATGAAGTAACAATTGGCAAAAGAACAACACGCATGCATGCAAGAAAGCATGCACAAAGGAAAGTGACAGCTGGAGGAAGAACAACACGCACATGGGAGAAAGACCTAATGTAAGAAGGGTTAGGGTTTTGGTAATATTCTGTAAAAGGATGAAGAGCTCAAAATGTATAAATATAGATACGAAAGTATCATATGGGTTGGTTGGTTGTGGGTTGTTGGTTGGTTGGCTGTTGGTTGTTAGTTGTTGGTTGTTGTTATTGTTACTGTTTTTGTTGAGGGTTATGCTTTGGATTTAAGTTTTGGAGGATGTAACCACATAGGAGCATAGGTGATATGTAATTTTTTTAGCTGTATGGACTGATTTTGTAAGATGTTGAGAAAAGAAGATATGAGGGAAGGTAGATCTGAGGATTAGACCACAAGCTGTAGAGCCTGGTGTGATCTAGCTCTCCTCACATAGATATTACCCAGTTTTGTGGAGAATTGTAAGCACGCGGCGCCAGAAATGCAGACTGCCATAATAAAAGATCTAGGAGCCAAATCTTTGTGGACGTAGCCCAGGAGGTGTGAACCACGATGATACTCATGTAATATGTTGAATGTATGCATGTCTCTTATTTCTTTCAACAATTAATGGTTAATCTTGATGACTGAGTTAATACATTGTTATGAATTTGTTTATACTTTGCTGGAATTAAACTGTGGGATATATGTATGCGACTGCAAGGAATAGGTAGTTTACCTTACAGCTCATGGTACCTGGCTTTAATCAAGAAACCCTTATCCCCTACTTTGTCCTAAGCTGTAAACACCCGAGTATTACAGTCACCCATTTAAAGCTATCTCGGGTGAGACTACGCAGTACCTTTTGGGTGCTGTGTTTCCTTCTGGTTAACCAGGAGGGCCAATATTTTTAGAGGCTTTGTTGGAACCCCANTGTCCTAAGCTGTAAACACCCGAGTATTACAGTCACCCATTTAAATCTATCTCGGGTGAGACTACGCAGTACCTTTTGGGTGCTGTGTTTCCTTCTGGTTAACCAGGAGGGCCAATATTTTTAGAGGCTTTGTTGGAACCCCAAATGACATGAACCCTGGGTCAATAACTCAAAAAACCCAAGAAGGGAAATAGTAACCAACATGAGTGCGCCCTAATGATTGTACCATCAAAATCCACTGCTAAATGTCTCGAAATGTGTACCCTAACCTCCTCTGTACTGGTTAGGAAGGGTTTCCTTGGATCTGATTCAGAATACCCCCTAGAACCCCAAATGTTCCTCCTTAAGAGATATGCACTTCTTAGCTGTATGATGTGCCCTAAGAGATTCCACTGTCAGAATCTGATGACTGGTGGCTCAAAATAAGCGCTTTGGATAATCCTCAATTGGGTCAGAAGGAATATGCAAGATAAAACCTAGTCTCTTGCAGCTATAACAAATCCTCTCTAATCATTGCGCCCTCATTGGTTGAGCTGTGCCATCACCACAAAACTGAATACCTTATGCACGGTAGATTTTCCTGCATAATGTCCCCTGACTATTCCCTCATGAGCCTCTTCTAAAATTCTAGGCCTCTCTTGTTCTAGTACACATCTTCTCAATATGATGTTTGCGCCCATATTGTATAAGTGTCCTGTAATCAATTGATAGTCTGCAACTCTGACTACCAGATTTTTCTTCTGTATAGCGTTGAATTCTTGCGGCGTGGTCCCTGTACTCAAGTATTCAATGATGTCAGCAAAATATTCATCATCTACTTGAACTGAAAATAACTGTGCATCAGGGAAGTTGTCCTGTAAATTTGTAGGCTCCTCTCCATTGGTGATCCTCGACAGGTGATCAGGTCCTGCATGGAACTTCCCTGGTTTGACTACTATTTCAAAGTCAAACTCTTGAAACAATAGTGTCCATATATTCTCCCCCCCAACAATGGCTTATTGACTAGGTACCTAATGGAAGAATGATCTGTGAACATTTTAAAGTGTTTCCCAAGTAGGTAGTGTCTGAAGTTTTGCAATGCATATACCATTGCTAGGCCTTCTCTCTCTGTAGTATTATAGTTCTTCTATGACTCTAATAGTTTTATGCTTACAAATTCTATATGATGGTCTAGCTCTCCTTCTCTTGGCTGCTTCAGAATAGATCCAAGTGTTATGGATGATGCATCTACATGCACATGAAATGTATTTTCCCATTCTGGGAATACTATTATAGGTGATGTGACCATTTTTTCTTTTAGAGTGTCCAAACCTCGTCGAAAGTCCTCATTCCACTGGAATTTACTATCCTTCTTCAACATTTTCTCCATCGGTGCAGTGATATGTTCGTACCTTTTTATGAAACTCTTGTAGTAGCTTATGTGTCCCAGTATTTCTCTCAACTGGCATACTGATTTTGGTGGTGGTAAGTTAACAATGACTGCAACCTTTGCAGGATCCCCCAATAGCCCTTGTTTACAGACTATATGTCCTAATAGTATTCCAAAAGGTGTCCCAAATATGAACTTCTTGATATTTAAAGTTATATGACACTGTGTGCATCTTTCCAACATCATCCTTAACACCTCTACATGATATTTCAAAAGACTGTAAACTGTCCAATTATCCAGATATACTTCTAAAAATTGATGGATGAATTCTTTGAAGGCAGTTATGACTACTCTTGAGAATATTGCTGGTGCGTTCTTTAGCCCAAAAGGCATGACTATGTACTGGTAGGATCCCCATTCTATGGAAAAATTGGTCTTGTACTTGTCTTCTGGAGCTATCTTGATCTGATGGTAGCTTGAGAATCCATTAGGGAATGAGTATGCTTCCTGGCCTCCTACATTTTCTAATACCTCATCTATGAAAGGGGTGGGAAAAGGGTCATGTAGGAAAGAATCATTCAACTTTCACAGATCGAAACATATCCTTATTCCTCCTTGATTCTTCTCTTGGAATACCATAGGGGTTATCCATTTTTATTCTTCTATTGGTTCTGTGATTGCAGCATCCAACATTCTGTCAATTTCTTCTTTTACTTTCTGCTTATATATTGCATTCAGTCTATATGGTCACTGTTTGACTGATCTAGCCTCAAGTTTGAGAGGTATCTTCATCTCTCCTAGATCTCCTACTATGTCTTTCATCTCTATAAAGGTTGTTGGGAACATATCACTATACTCGCACAACAAATCTGTTATTCTTTCTATTGTTTGTTCATCCTAGTAATCTTCGATACTGGCCATTTTGGGATTATCATTTGTCCCAATATTTACACTCTTCACCTTTATTGGCACAAAAAATACTTATGATTCCAGAGATGGACCTTCCACGTCTCTTTCTCCTTCACTTTTTGTAATTTTAATGTTAGTTGGTTCATCTTCATGTGGTTCTTCTTCCTGCACATGATAGCATGGCAATAGTTCTTTCATTGCCTGTCTATTCTGTTGTTGATACTCTATTATAAGTTCAACCTCTAGTTACTTAATAAATATCACCCCTCTAATTTGTTTGAGTGATGAATCAATGTTTGGGTTCTCATGTTCAAATGAGAAAGTGACTACAAAATTCTGTTGTAATGTTGTCCATTTTGCAGTGACTCTGCGCAGTTCTTGGTTTACATACCCGTTTACTGGAGTTCCTTCCAATGTGTGAATAAAGTGATGAGGCCATTCTTATGGTGGTGTCGTTTTCCATAGTGTTATGCACTTCTCCAAGTGTTCAACTAGTGTCCCCTGTCCATCATATCTCTATAGTTCATTGCTTCATTTTTCTACGCTGAATCTAATGCGCAGTAATCGATTACATTGGTACCAGTCCTTGACTGTATCTTTGTGTGCACCACACCATATTTCATGTGTTACCTTGAGTGCTATGTCCATAGTTAAGAGACTTTGATTCTCTAACACCTCATCTTCATATATTTTTAGGAATTCTTATAAGTCATTCACCCCATGAAAACTAGGAGGTTCTCTTATCTTTTCACCTACCCATCTTACTATGCGGTCTATTCTTGCACACCTTCTTGTGGATACTTCATGTAATCTCTGATGCCAATTCTCCAACCCTGTATCTGAGTTTGAAGTGCATGATGTGATGCTTCTCCAACTTAGTACTCCATCAACAGTTGGATTTACATAATCTTCTTCCTGCGCAGTGGTTTTGTATAACTGGATGATTTCCTCGAGGTCTAAGCAAGAGGGTTCTACAAACCTTTCTCCTTTTGATGGGTCTAGTGGTGCAAAAAATATTTATTCTCCTGACTCGAATGTCATATTCCTTGTCTTCAAATTGATTATGGTCTGGTTTTCAAACTCCCAATCCAAGCCAAGCAATGTTGTATACAGTGTTGTGCCATCCACTATTTCTATCACTTCAAAATTAGCTTTTATGCACACTCCATCCAGAACTACTATCACAACCTTTAGCCTTCCAATTGGTAGAACCCTGTGTTGATTTTCTAGTTTCAGTTGAATAGGTGAATATCCTAATGTGGGATCTCCCATATATTGCCATGTATTCTTGGGTAACACATTTACTTCAGAGCCTAAATCCAATATAATATCCCCCATGTTGAAATCTCCAATGTTGGCATTCAATCTGAACTCTCTACTTATCCTCCTCCTTGTATACAAGTGATTAACTATTTTTTGCTCTAGCTTTCCCTCTATGTTCGTGTTACATCTTGCTAACATATTTTGTAATACTTTAATAGATGATGGATCATTTAGTAGTTTAACACGGGATTGAAAAAAATCCTTTATGGTACTTACTTGTCCTATGGTTTGTGCTTCATTAGTGTGATCTAGTGATGAAGGAATCTTATACGTTGGTACGTCCTGAGTATGTTATGCAATTGATGTAGATGAAATGTCTGGATTCGAGAATTCTTTTTTGTCTTGCTTGAATAACTCATTTTCGTTCTGCGCATCAAACTACTTCTATGGTTCGACATTCTTCTTCACCCATTAGTGTTGTGTTGGATCTTGTCTTACTGCGTTGTCTCCTATTTTAGCTCCTCTACGCGTAACTATGTTGATATTTCTTCCATCATACCTTGCTTTGGAAAAAATCCATTGAACATTTTGATCGTTCTGATTTCTCTTTTCCTGGATATTCCCCAATAGTGTCAGACAGTGTTCTGTGTCATGATCTGATGCACGACAATACATACATGTTGTAGGTGGAAGTGGACAATCTCTTGCATAGTGTCCTGGTTGTTGACATTTATGGAATACCACCAATCCTCTGCCTCTTCCAAAACCTCCTCTACCTCGTTCTCTGCCTTTGTATCCAACTCGATCTCCTCATTGGGCATTGTACTGAGGCACATGATTATACTACGTGGGATAATACTTTGGCTGTGTAGTATTTTACTGTGGCGTCATGTTATATGGGGTTGGTACTTGGTTAAACTGTGGTGTATCTTTCCCTGTCAACATTTCTTCCCACACCCAATAGGTTTCTGATATTATTTCCCTCATCAGCTCCATTGTCCTACAATCTTTGTCATCATGGCCCACTGACTTGCAAAAGTTGCAATATGAACTCTTAGGCCCTCTCTGGTATTTCTGCATCATTGGATAATGATATGGATCATGCCCTTGTGTCTTACATATCTCACACCATAGTCCTCCTGTTGGCAAAGGGTTTGGAAGTTCTGTTTCCATGTACTGCATGAATTTTGGGCACTCATTCCTGTGATGTCCTTCTATCCTACAAGTGGTACACCAAACAACTTCTCTTTTGTCCTTACTCCTGTTCTGGTTCAGTTGAAATGTTAAATTATTTAGATCCTCTTTCAACTCCTCTATTGCTAGATCTATCTTTTTATATTGGTTCTCTTCTAGTTGTAAGGATGCATGCAGAGCCTTTGCCTGAGTTTGAAACTTCTACTGTCTTAAAGGGTATTTCAGGTGTGGTAGTATGGAATTCACAAATAAATGTTTATGCTGCATATTTGTCATGACATACTTCAACTTTCATTTCAATTGTTTGAATCTCTGGTCTATCTCTCTAACAGATTCCCCTGGTTTTTGTCTGATCTCTATCATCTCATTCATGTACTCATCCTCTGATATAGGATTATGGAATTCATTTATCAACAACTTCTTGATATCCACAATCATTCTGGTTGTTCCTAGTGGATTGTTTGCAACTAAGCTCATGTACCAATCCAGTGTGTGGTCTCTTCGTGTGATAGCTATTTGCACAAGTTTTGTATCCTCATCTGTGATCTTCTTTTCTTCCTAGATCTTTTCAGAGATGAGCAAGTTCTTTTGAGGGTCCTTTGATGCCTCTCCCTTGAATTCTGGTAACCTGATGGTGGGATCATGTCCTGCCATCCTGAATGATGAACTACTACCTCGGCGCAGTGTAGATTCTTGGCTAATGCTTCCGGAACTGGCTCCCCCAGTTGTTGCTCCCTGTGAAGATGTACTTCCTGCTATGTTTCTTCCACTGAAATTCAATTTTCTAAACGGTGGTGTTCTTTCTGTTGTATTAGTTGCACATGGGTTTATGGGTTCTACACTAACACTGATATGGATAGGAGTTCTACCTTCGGTTCCTACCATTGGACCTCATGTATTCCTCTCATATGTCGTGCCCATGATTTCCTCAATCTTCTCCACATCCTAGAGATCCTCTACCTCTTCTTCATCACTTTCCAAGCCTTCCCTCGTGGCTATGGCTCTCTTCTTATTGTTTGTATTGTATTGGTAGGGTGCTCCAATGCACGTTCTTCCAGCTATCACCATGATCTTCTTGATCTAGTCTTCCTCCATCATGATTATATCCAAGGCCTCCTCCTTCTTTCCTTTATCCATCTCTTCCTCCATTTCTCTATCTCTTGTCAGCTCTTCCCCCCTTCCCCCATACATGGAGGGAAGTTTAGCTGTCTGATGCCATTGTCATTACACCTTTGTTATATAGTAAAATATTTATGGAAGTATACGACGATTTGATATACCTACCTCTAGGCCACTTCATGAACTCTTTCTTTGTTGCAATGTAATACTTCAAAATATCTACTGCAAATTTACTGATAAATCCTGCAACAATGTTGTCTAACCAGAAATCTACTGCTCGTGTAAATTTATTATCAACCTGCTGGAACTGCGCGATCTCCACAAAACTCCACTCTAGCTATCTGATCCAATTTGTAGGGTGGTTGTATTTCAACCTCAATATCCACTCCCATAACACATGCGGGAAATGAAAAAAAATACTTCATGCAAGTCGCTAAATATGTACTTGTCCAAATATTTGCACGGTGTTAACTTCTGGTTCCTGTTATATTTCTCCACAAATTCCAACTCCTTTGTTTTCAACTAGCTCTCGATCTCCTCCTTCTTTGGGTTCCATGGTCTAAACATCCCCTTTTATATTCTCATTCTTTTAATGTTTCCCCACCCAATCTGACATTCTTTTCCTAATTCTTCAGCAGGTCTCATTCAGTCAATCGCATTTTGTCCCAGCTGACAACGAAACCATTTACTAGTTTGCTTCTCTCTTGCTACCTTTCTTGGGCTGACCCAGGTTCAGTTCTACTATGGTTTCCAACAAAACCTCTTTAAAAATATCATCCCCTCTGGTGAACCATAATGCAACACAATACACAGAGTGCACTGCGCAGTCTCACCCAAGATAGTTCTATTGGTGTTTGCAATGCTCAAGTTCTTGCATCCTGGGAATGAGTGGGGATCTATGATTAAACCCTGCGATATCCATTTTTTACTTTAACATTCATCTTATATTGAATACCATGTCATTCTTACTCATGCATGTAAAATAATAGATCTAACTAGTCATTCACACATTTGTCTAACATCTAATCATTGATAGTAAAGGAAATAGACAATATTCAATCACATGACACATGATCTATGCAAGATACCAGATATATAAAATATGCAGAACAGAAACGAAATGCTAGAAATAACAGAATAACAGTATAATATCCAGCATAATCTTCACAATACACAGAAATGATATACGAAATAGCAACAGAAATAGCACTTGAACAGAAATAGCACTTGATTCAGATAGCAATGTTCAC
>JASDQU010104672.1:0-56532 GCA_032191745.1 Picea mariana | reverse complement strand
ATATCCAGCATAATCTTCACAATACACAGAAATGATATACGAAATAGCAACAGAAATAGCACTTGAACAGAAATAGCACTTGATTCAGATAGCAATGTTCACAGGCCTCTTCGAGGGGGCAACCTCCAATCGAGCAACGCTCTGTTACAATAATATCCAAGCTAGGGTTCTCATATCCTCGACTCCTATTTATACTAAAAAGAAGCATCTAGAGGAAGATCCTTCTAGAAGTGGAAGCTTCTATTAGGTCTTCTTACATCCGCCTTATTCTATTTTATTGAAAGGTCTTATTAATATTGACCTTTATTACATCCGAATACATTGATCTATCTATGTGTGGGTTAGGACCTTAACAATCTACCATGGTTCAGCCCTCCTAGGATACGTCCACAATGATTTGGCTGCTCTTCTCTTTTATTATATTGTTTCCAAAACTACGGTGCCACATGCATTACAATTCTCCATCTAATAGGTTGAGATATACAATGAGCTGGACTAGGTCACACCAGGCTCCTCAACCTATTATATAACCCTCATGATCCACCCTATTTTCTCTCCTCATATCAACAACGTACAACATAGATCATATTTACAATCATTCTACCTTTGAATGACATAGTGGCAATGGCCAACCAAAAACCCAACCTCAAAACATGAACCCTGACCTAGACCTCCTAGTTACCTACTTATACATGTTTTTGGATTACCAACCATAACATTCTCTTACCAAAACCCTAACCCTATCATGGCTAGGTATTCTTGCATGCATGCCTCACATGCTTTCCTCTTCTGCATGCACGTCTATCTTTCACATGTTGTTTTTATTTCATGCACGTCTGCTTTACATGTGTTGCTTTTCCTGCTAGATGTATTTCTCCCATGTCATGCTTTTCTCCCAAACTGGGCCTACGCCTAACAATAAACCTTGGTCTTGTGAAGCTACAACAAATCCTCTCTAACCCTTGCGCCCTCACTGGCTGAGCTGAGGTATCATTGCAAAACTGAATACTCTTGAATAGCATGGTGAAATACCTAGATGGTATCTCTGATAGGCTAGGGTGTGTCTCTCAACACCAAAACTAATTAAGGTGGTGGTTTCCTCTAGAAATCCACAAAAATCAGAAGTTTGATTCTCCTCCTATGGAGAATCTCTCAACATCAAATCATAACATAATGAGGAATTAGGTCGATTTCCTCCCTTTATACTCTTCCTGATCTAATTCTCCATTGACAACACTTAAGCTAGGCACTTTTCCTCCTAATATGAGTGATTAATTAATTAAGTCTCCCCCTCAACATCTTTTTCTTCTATTTCTCCATTGAGTTTAGCTTAAGTAACTTTTCCTATGATTTTTGGAATAATTCATCGTTTAGCCACTAATTCACCTGTATTTCTCCTCTTATTCCCTGTCTGTGCCTCACTATAGTCTATAGGAACAAATAGACTACTAAGTCACTCCCTACTAGCCTAATCTTGGGAACAGGACATCACAAACCAATCATCCATTATATTAGTAGGTTGGGATACTGCTCCTTTGTGGTTGCACCCATTGGCATAAGGATAATGGAATGTTTGGAATTCAATGACATCATAGACCAACCCTTACAACCAATGCGAGCTAACACACAAGAGAGATAAAACTCTTCAATTTATTTTCACTAACATGTACTAGTTAATAATACTAATGCTTACACCTTCGTTTAATATACATATACATAATTGACACATGTAATAAACATATTTACTACACTTTAAATTGTATAACACTCTATTTCTCTCCCACCCTGAATTGTATATAACTTTTCTTCTCTCAATAGAATACATTTCCACACATAAAAAAGATTTGTACTACTCAAATTACCATTATTATTGTTTTCTCATCTTGGATTTGAAGATAACAACAAACCAAACAATGGTAGTGTGATACTTTTAAAGTCATGAGATTTACATTAGATTTATACATTCAAACCAAGTTTCATTTCAATTATTTATTTGAAATTTAGAATGGTTTTCTTATTAGTCCCCGCCCTTCGGACTGGAGACTATAGTAATCGATTTTTCCTTTCCCTATTACTTTGGCACAAAAACTAATGGTATTTGACTATTTTAAACCAAAGTTTCATAAAATCCATACAATTTAGTTTCGAATTTCATCCAATTTAACGTAAGTTTTCATTTTTCTCTCTTATTTGGCCTCTTCTCGAGGAAGAGGTAGACAATATCTTATCTTATCTTTCTTTAGATGCACATATTTACATACTGTTTTTTCCAAAATGAAGTAATTTTAGAAATGAGTCTATCATTACTTCTTCACATAATTTTTTTTTGAAGATGCATAGTTCATATCCCCTACCACATTTGTTATTTCTTTGATCTTTCGTTGCCACCTAAACCAACATTCAAACCTACACCACCAAGCAAACATATTGCTTCTCTATCCTTTATAAAAGCACTTGGTATGTCTGTGAAGCCGACTGTTACCTAGGCTTCTGCTCTATAATAAGATGCTTTCTTTTCCACCGTACTTTGATACTCTTACCATGACCCCATCCCTACTTTCCAGGATCCCATTTCTACTTGTCAGGACCGACATGTGCTACTCTTTCCAGGATCGATCTCTACATGATATACAAGACAAGACCAAATTCATAGCCTAGACAAAATAAGCACGAAAATAGAAAGGCATCGAATGAATCTCCCACGAAGCACTCAATTGAACTTATTTTCAAGGTAGTTGAAGTCATTCATAAGAAAACTCTTACCAGTGTATAGTTCTAAGGGTGCCATCCGCAGATACATTGATGCATGCATACAAGTAATCCAAAACAATGACTGTAATAGGTATCATTTGTTTCCTACGTAATTGGAAAAAAATGTATTAGGAACATGTACAGTGAGTGAGGCGACTAAGTCCACCATATGATATTGAAATCTAATAATCTTGGAGACACACTTAACTAGTTTCAGAACTAGCAGTAGAGCAAGTAGCAGAACTAGCTTACCTAGTTTTTGTTGATCTGGCTGGTTAAGCAGTTCCATATCCTCCAACAACAACATAGAAAGAAATGATTCCTCTCTTTGGTAAGCCTACATATAAATCAATGATTTCTCTCTTTGGTAAGCCTCTAACTAGAAGGCTAATTCTACAATTACAAACTGATAAAAATTCTAGAATGCTAATTCACTACAATTACATATTCAAAAAGAAGAAGTCAAAATTTACAAAATGTTACCAATATCTACTCTCATATTTATTACATTGCAAAGGATAGTTGAAGGCACACTCTCTGCGATGGCTCATTAGAAGCCAATTTTACAGTGAGCTAGTGCAGCTCATCAGAAGCCCATTTTACAGTGAGCTAGTGCAGCTCATTTGAATCCCATTTTACACCAAGCTAGTGTGGCTTGTTGGAAGCACATTTTATAGTGAGATTGGAGCTATGGTAAGATTAACATGCTTGTCATCTTATGGTTGTTCATATTGAGAAAATTGTAACGTAAATCATTATATTTCTTTTGAGTTTTTGCATAATCATTTGTCTGGAAGAGTTGAAACCAATCTAGGTGGAGTCCCCATCGGTCCGGTCTCCCCATTCATAATAGAATAACATGGGGCTATGAAAAATCCTCGACCCATTTTCGCTACTTTTCCTGCAATTCCAAATTCATATGTTCTAGATGGATATTTATTCTTGTAAGAGTAGTTGGAGCATTTTGTACACCTCAAAATAATTATGGGGAAATGGCTTAGTTAGGGATCCATATATTCTTAAGTCCCTGAAAGAAAGTAGGTATTGCACCTAGATGCCACATTCCCCTTTAACATATTAATCTTTTCATTTAAGAGAATCAAGGTTGCCCACTCCATTATATCAATTGTAAGAGAGTCCTAAGGGAGGTTTTGAGCACTCAACACACCCTAAAAAATCCTATGTCAAATTTTACTTTTTGGGTACCACCTGATTTTACACTGTCTAATTTGACCTCAGTATGAAGAATATTGCATTTTCTTATTATTTTGTTTTCCATTTAAGTCTTTCAAAGTTTTCTCAAGCATGCGAAAACCATTAAATTAAAATACTAATTGTTACACATCAAAATTACTCACTTTGATAGTGTCGCATGTGTCGTTGTTATAAGTGTTGTAAGTGTCACATCTTGTTCGCAAGTTTCGCATCTTGACCACAAGTGTCGCAAGTATCACAAATATCATACTACCATCTTGCCTATGCCATGCCTCTAAAAACATCATAAGGACACTCAAGACACCTCAAAGACTAGTTTTGAAGAAGAGAAATCAGTTGACAAGAAGTACAAGCCTTTCGCCATTGGAAACACCACTCAAATATGGATTTTGGAGAGGAGTGCTCCCCTACCCACTGTCATGGAGTGATAGCACTCCCTGGGCCTCTTTGGGGGAGTGTTTGAATGCGTTGTGCACCCTTTTGGGGGAGCACTACCCTTTCCGAGTGAGTTTTTGGTTTGTTGAGCTAAATCAGGGAAGAATCCCTCAATTTCTGAAGGTGGTTGGATTTGAATAGAAGGTCAAGGCATGATCTTAGGGAAGATCCTCAAATAAAGGAGAATAATCCTCAACTTATCCCAAATATCTCTCAAGTGTTTGGGCCTCTCCGAGGTTATATAAGGAATCCTTCTCATGGTGAAAGGTACATGAAAACGATTGGAGGTATGAAACCTATGATCTCATAGGAAACATACAGAAAAGAGGTGGAAGCTAGAGATTGATACCAAAATTATGATCCTGTAAGTGGTATTAATAGAGGAGATGTCATCAAAGCAATCCGTGTAGATTACTTGAGCAAAGGGGTTGGATAAGGAGAACTGGACGAAGCTGCTGCACCTTCATCAAAGGATTGTAAGTACTTTTACTTTTTCTTATCAATACATCAATGCTTGGCCTGTTTCTTTCAAAATTATGCTTGTTCCACATGAGTTTGTCTACAGTAATGGATCTATATTTGATCTAATCTCAGTAGAGTAGGAATTCCATTGTATCTTTGTTTGTTCTACATGACCTATCAGGGAGCTCAGGATCAAAGCTCAACCTGGACTTTGCAAGGACAAATGTCATTAATAAGGTACATATCCTTCTTCTTCTCCTTCATATATTAGCTTGATTAGATCTAAAAGAATGTCAGTTTCCATGTTAATCACTTTTTTGTCTTGGCCTTAGGAGTCTAGAGACCAAGAGGGAATCCTCTTTTCCACAGGAGGATTCACCTATAACAAAATTTGGCGACTCCATTGGGGAGGAGCTATGATTTTGTTTCCATTCCTAGATCTTGTTTTGGCCCTTTCCCCACTCATTTGACCTTCTCGATACTGCCTCTTTGATTCTTATATTTGTTTGATTGCCTCCTTATTTCATCATGATCACCCTGATTTACTAAAATTGCTTGATTTTTTGAGTTTCTGGGTATTGTTCTGAACTTTTGAAGCAGAGCATTCCCTTGCCCTTGCTATCAGAGCATTAACACTCCCTAGTGGTCTTACAAAGATCACAGGAACACTCTGGTGCCCCTTACACCAGAGCGCTACCACCTTTTCTATAAAACATCCTCTAGGTTTTCAATTTTTGGGTTCATTTTTTGTTTTTTTAACTTGCTCAGAGTCTCATACTCTCAGTTCATCTTGGTATTGGCCTTCAACACCATATTTTCTAAGATTTGATCCTCTTTGGTTTTGGATTTTGACATTTTGTTTCCTTGCCTTGAAGTCACTCTTTGTCTTTGCTGACCTAGAGTTAACTTGTTGTTTTCTCCTCATTTATCTAACTGAGTGGAAGCTTTTATGGGGAAATCCAAAGGTCTGTAAAATTTTATTTTGATCTTTGAGGTCAGTATTCCATCATTTCTCTTTTGTTTGAGGTTTTTGGTTCTTGTTTGTAAACTTGGTTATCTTTGTCTTTCTTGTTTATTCACAATGAGAGTGTGTTTTTTTTTGTGTCAGGTTTGCTTCTAATTGTTTAATCCGGAAGTTTGATTGACATTAGAAGTTTTACATCTAATCATCATTCACATATAAGAAAAAGGACATATTTTAGTGATTGGTTTGAATATTAGAAGGAATTTCTGAAATTTTTTAGCATTACATTGGATTTGAGTGAGAAACAAATTGATTGAGGACATTGCATCTTAGTGTTTGATAGTGAAAATAACTTTCTCTCTTTCCCTTAAATAAACATTCATCAAAAGGCATGAATGCTTATCATTTTCTTGTGCATTTATTTTGGGAATTGAGTCATGATACCATCAGTGTCATTGTCATACACCCTTTGAGTAAAGAACAACTGCAAAATGAATGCTAATTTAAAATTATCTTGAACATTTTGTTTTTAGGATCTTCCACCAACATTAGACTAGGATTAGCACTTTGGATTAGTTGTGAGTACAACTCTCCAAAGTTTTCAAAAAGAAAACATTAGCATCCTGCGATAGGGAGAGTCAAATCCAATTTTCGTATAGGATTTCTTGGATCCCCCTCTCACATAGGGGTTATGCACAAGGTCGCACTCGGGAGAATTACAGAGATTATCCCTCCCTGGTTCAACTGTTTGTAGTGGTCGAATCGTATATTGGGGGTCACTTGAGGGTATACCCACGATTATGTGTGGGAGCCTCTCGATTAGATTTCAGACTTGTTATCCTGCCCATACGTTCAGATTTGACTGTCGACTGTACCCACCCTATTAAGCCCTAATATTAGCTCATTACCCCTTAATTGGGGCATATTACATTAGTAATGTTATTTTATTTATGTTGGCTTTATTCCATTAGTTGTAATTATACCTCCTAGTCTCCTATATATACCAAGGAGACATTTTCATTTGGAATCATCTTGTACTTGAAGATTTATGTGGGGTAAAAGGAGGTTTCCCCCTTGAAGAGGCTTATTATCTGAAATTATCTAGTTTTCAAGGCATTGAGTACTTGTCCCGAGGTTTTTCTATGGTATATTAATATTTGGTTCTTAACATGCCCAGGGGATGACTGTGACTTGGTGTCCTTAGTTTCCATAATCTTTAAGTACTTACATGAGGTGACAGTGAAGGGAAGTCTCACTATACCTGGAACAAACATTGGTCAAACTCACTCGGGCTCCATTGAGGGTAAATCCACAATCACTACGTGGAAGATTGCACCAAGGTGAAAGTCTGTTAAGCAGGTTGCCATTGTAACTATTCTATCATATCCTAGCCCCTTCTTGACTTGATCATGTGACATTGGATTTCATCACAAACTAGTACGATCATCGAGAGAAGTTTTGTTTTCTTGGTTTTTGATTCCTAGATTTTATTAGCGTATGTTGTTTCTTTTCGTTAGTTGGCCCTAGATTTTAAGCGTGTGCTATTATTCCCCAAAATTGAGCCTATAGACGATAAAGGTATTCACCGATTACATAGGATGCAAGGGATGCCTCCTGAAGGCTACCAACCCTTATCTCCTAACCCTCCAGAAGACAACTACCACAGAGAGGTAGAAAATCAATCTGACACTGGGAGTGTTGTTGCTGCTCCGTTAGACAATCAAGAAGGCGCCTTAATTATAGTTGAGAATCCCACTCCTCGCACTACATCTGTGATGGAAACTTCTCTTGAACCACTTTTTCTTCGTTTCGACTCCCTTGGGAACATTATAGATGAAGAGGTCCCACAGTTACTTGAGAGAGCTTTTACCAAAACATATATGGGATCCACATAACCAATCTTTAGTGATGAGTATAGGAATCTTGTTCATCCTACCACTGCAGTGGATATAAATACCACACCTGCTCATTCTATATGTAGGACTTCATCATGATGCGATCTTTATGATCATTTTGAATCCATTTGACAACCCTTCAATCCTCATGACCCTCCTAGTGAAATGGGACCATCCAGTCAAACCATGAATCACGCCATCGATTGGGTCATTAATCATACTGTTGCATCAACACAAGTCCATCCTAATGCTGGACTCATCACCTCTACTCATTCCCAAGGCACTTTGATCCCTACCCCCACTTTTAAAAAATTTCACTCTACAGCTCCACATGTTCTGCATGATCTTGCTGGGACATCTTTGCACCAGAGAATGCATACCCTTGCCAGATAAATACAACTGTCTGGAGGGAAACCACCATCTAACATACCTATCCCTCCTAGAGGACCACCATTCTATGGCAGGCCTACACCTTTCGAGGGACAACCCCCTTTTCATGTTCCTCCTGGAGGGAAACCTCCCTTTGCCAGTCATACCTCGACACGGGGGCAACCTTTGTTTGCTGGAAACCCTTCACAATCTTGGGGAATATCTTCGGGAGACACATTTACCCAACACCACATTGGGGGGCACTCATATCATAACCCACAAGGAGGAGTATTAAATCTTGTTCCTTCTGGACCATATTATGGACAACCTTATCCGGGCCTCCCAAACACCACCTAGAGTCCTTAAGGACAACAACCTTATCCTCCCCAAGGGTCTAGTGTTTATCCTCCTCCTAATGTTTATCTTCCTCCAGGATGTACTTCTTACCCTCCTCAAGGGAAACATGTTTATCCTCCTTATGGGCAAACAAATCACCTAGCTTATAATGATTAGAACCCACCAGGTTATGCAAATGTTTCTTAGCCATCATCGAATCCTGCTTATCCTGGTCAGCAACAACCGTATGTAGGAGGACCTACTGGTTACAATTATCCACCTAACCCAGTTTATGGTCCTACTAGTGTTCCTATTCCACACTAGTATCATCCGCAAATTAACCGACAGTTACCTTTCCTTGCGACTTTGGATCTCCCAAACTTGTCTCGGTTAACAATGATCCTATTTTTCATTCACCGGTTTGGCCAGTTATTCTAGCTAAACTTCCTTCTGATATTTTGAAATTTGACAGAAAATCTAGAGAAGATCCAAAGAACCATGTGATGACTTTCCATTTGTGGTGTTCATCAAACTCCCTCATGGATGATTCTATATGTTTGAATATGTTCTAGAAAACACTTATGGGCTCTGCAACAAAGTGGTATATTGAACTACCACGTGATAATTTTCATGATTTCAACTCCCTTTCCATGTCTTTCCTCATGCACTTTCAACTACCTATTCGCTACGAGATGGTTAATGAAATCTTGACCTCCCTTCGTCAAACTAACTTTGTGCATATCTCTGACCATATTCATGAGAGGAGATGACGATGAAGGACGATCAAAGCAATCATTCTTGACATATTATTGGCGGAGTGGTTTACTAAATCACTTTTACCCCCGATCGCTCATGATGTCTCTATGGGTGGCGCAGTCACCGAGGAAGAAACCATTGCTCGGGCTCAATACTTATATTTGTTTTATTCACAATCTCGTACTTTGTATGAGTTCCTTCCGAATGTTGCTCGAGCTAATACCGATCCATCCAAGCCGTCATCCTCATCTCATGGAGAAGGTGTTATCGGTTCCGTCAAAACACAATCTACTTCTTGGTCGACCACACTCTCCTCTACCTCCCCCCAAACTCATATCTCTGAGGTGAATGCAGTTCAATCTGCCCCTTCACAATCATTTGGAGGTAAGAAGAAGGAAAAAAATAAATCAAAAGATACTAATAACAATGAACAACCAAAAAATCAAGCTCAAACACCTGCTACCGAAAATCAACCACAATGGAAACTGAAATTTCCATGTATCATTTGTGGTGATGATCACTACACTCGAGACTATCCAGATCGCAACGAAGTGGGTAAATTTTTCCATGGAAATTTGCAACCTGCTGTGCTTACTCAACCTTTTCCACAACAACATTCCATGGTTTCTCAAACCCCCTCTCCCGGGTGTAGTTATGACCATCCTCATGATGAGGCCTCCACAAGTGCAGATATTTATTTGTTTAATGGGATTAATTTTACCACTAGTTCTAAGCCATATGACACACCGGTTAAACTTGACAAAGGAAAAATCACTAACGGTACCGATACTTTACTAGATCCATCACCGTCCTCCATTAGTCCTCCATCTGTTAATCCTCCGTTTGGACCACTTCAGATTGAGAAACCTATGTTCAACTCTATCTTACACCCTCCTAAGAGCACTATTCGTAAATCTACCTTTAATCCTAGTTCACGTGCCACTCAGAACTACAACATTGTTGAAGATTTGGCTCAAGAATCATGTGCTATGTCTACGTTAGAAGTTCTACAACACTGTCCCAGTCAACGTAGAATTCTCTTGGCTTATATTGGCACTTTTGATCCTAAGTCTTCCAACCATATCATGTTTAACCTGGATAATCATACATCTCGAATCTCCCACCAACCTGCTTTCCAAGTTGATGTTGTTTTTCACAATCAACAAATCCACCGAACTATTCTAGATGAGGGAGCCTCAACTTGTGTCATGTCTTTAGCATGTTGGAAAATTTTAAAATGACCCACACTTAACAAATCCCCAATGATGTTATGCACATTTGATGGGTGAGGCTTTCATCCCCATGTGATTTTATAGCCCCTGCCCATCCAGTTGGGTGACAAAACAGTCATTGTTGACGTTGAGGTGGTCGATGCGCCCCTCGATTGCAACTTATTACTTGGAAGAAGTTGGCTTTATGCTATGACAGTCATTGCGTCATCAATGTTTCGATGTGTATAATTCCCTCATCAGGGAAAAATTGTCACCGTCGATTAGTTAGATTTCTGTACAACCGACACACATGCTCCCGCTATCAACAATATTCCATTCTTGGGAGATCACAAGATCATGCATGAAAGCATTAGTATTGGTTTGTTGAAATATTCTATCCTTATGGGCACCTTCCCTACACCACTTCCACCGACTACACATCATATTGCCACTGTCAATATGATTTCGACCACGAATTATCAATCTTTGGAATCATCTGACCCTTGGATTGTACCTAGTCCCTTGGAATTCGATGCGCTAGGTGACACCATGCCACTTAGGCCAGTCAAAACATCATACATTGTTTTCCAATTTGCTTCTTCCTCTTTATATGACCAACATCTATTGGCACCCGATAGTTACTCAATTCCATCATGGTTAAATTCTTTGTCATCTGCAATCGACTACATTTCCCCCATTACTCCTTCTGATGAATTTATTCTAGAAATCCTTAGCATCGAAAAAATACCTCAGGATGATAACCATCATCAATCTTCTTTTCTTACCCCTCGCGAAGAAATTCGGGAAGATATACATTCTATCTTCCCTTCTGATGTTGATTTTCCATTGTATCCCATGACTTCAACTTACAATGATTTGGATCCGATAGTTGAGATGGTGATCTCTTCGGTAGGGATATTGGAGCCTAATCTCCTTACCCCTATCATGACCCTCGACATGTGTTCCTTCCAAAGTGTTTTTCTTCCATCCAGTGAATATCTCTTGGAAGCCATGACCAATTTTTGTCCCTTGACATGGTGTCCTTCCAAAGCAAATTTCTCTTGGAAGCCATGATCATAGAGGTCATGAGTATAGTTTCTCCTTTCTGTAGCAAGCTTGTTAAAAAATGAAACAAAATCTTTGAGCATAGTTTTCCTCTTTGTAGCAAGCTCTTTAAAAAATGAAACATAAATCTAGGGATTGAACCCAGAGCCCTGAGCATAGTTCCATTCCTATGTCAATCTCATTAAAAAATGAAACACTCACCTCTCTTGAACCTTCTTTTCATCCACTCTTATCCATTTTCTTTATCTAGTATAGAAATTGGTGACAACCTCACAGTCGGTGAATGAATTGAAGCTTGGAGGGCATGTCTCCAGCCTTTGATGATCATTCTAGAGTTAAGCCACTAGATTTCAAGCTGGGGGAATACCGAGCTTAGTATTTGTTCTTTCTCACGCTCGAAAAAACATGAGAATGTAACCGAGTATACTTTTATCAATTTTTCGGACTCGCACAGATATACAAAAAAGGAACCCCTTGGAGTCGTCTTTAAGCTCTTTTCAGACTCTCTAAACATCAAAAGATTTCCGAGTGATCTTGCTTCCTTTCCCACTCATTAAAAGATTTGAAAGGGCATCTTTCAAGTGATAATTTATCTCTTTTTCGGCCTCGCGAGACTAACATTATGAAAAAGGACAACATTGGAATCATCTTTAAGTTCTTTTCAGACTCTCTAAATATGAAAAATCACCGAGTTTACCTTCTCTGGACTTGTTAAATGATCATACATTGAAGGGTCCATACATGACCGAACCCTTACTTCTTCTAGTTTCTTAAACAAAGGAAGAGGGACTTACCGAAGGTGAGTCATATCAGGCATGTGTTATCCTCCTCGAACTTGTTCAATTAAAAAGAGGTACTCATCTATCTGGATGGGGGGGAAAATGAAAGAAGAAAGCCAAGAAGTTTTTTTAGAACACTACCAATAACTCTTACGGTCTCCCTTGAACTCGACACTTTGTCTTTGCATGCATTTTAATATGTTGAACCTCTGCACTGAGCCAATCCTCTGAGTTTATTTTACTCCTTTGTGTCACCTGATGAAAGTCACAACATCCACTGCATTATCAAGTTTTGGTCCATGTCATGTTTCTATTGATGTGCTTCAATGTTCAAGGGAAGTATCTGCCTCGAGAGTCAACCATCACAAATATCCCGTTTCAATACCCATGTCAGTCCATGTTCATTTGATCTACCAATTACATCTCTTTGTCAGTTTCATGTCATTGATGGGGGATACATCAAGGCCTTCCTTCAACGAGTCTATTCCTGTCAACTTCAACACATTATCCAGGAACTAGACTTAGAAATTAGTTAGTACCTTGGGACCTGCATGCCTCAATGGAAGGCCTCCTCGTGTCCGACAGTGGGTTTACATCATTGACCTCTGATCGAATGATTCCATGGATGTTTGAATTCATCTCATCTATTCACATTCGTCAAAATGTACTGGGGTACCTTGGGAATCATTGACATCAATGGTGATCTCCCTCGTGCTTGTTAACGGTTTACCTCATTGACTGGTAATCAAGTGGTTTCTACCATGTTCGACATCAGGACATCTATTCACATGGTTATATTCGTACTACATCAGGATTAGTAAGAAGACCCTAGGTTGAGTTTTCACTCTTATGTACTTTACCCAGGTTGCAAAGGAGTTCTTCTGAACTATGACACATATATTGTTACATAGATCCACTTTGTATTGGTCATGGCTATGTCTTGTCGTCTCGTAGATCCACTATGTATTCTTCGTGGATATGATCAGTTCAGGTCATAGGAGTATAGATCCACATTGTATTTTCAGTGGCTATACCATTTTGTCAATATAATTATGGATCTGCAGTGTATTTTATGCCGGCCATACCTGAAAAGTCTTTATCACTCACGCATAGGTATGTCTGCCTTGGGTTTGAAACATGTCATAATGTTTGTTTGATGGTTGTGTGCAGCTTTTTCCATCCTCTCTGCATCCATACCCTTACTCGAAAAAGTCTACAAAGTACTTCAGTCATCATCGTCTTATGACTTTGCACTTTGGGGGGCAATCTTTTACACATCAAAGTTACTCACTTCGATAGTGTCACAAGTGTTGTCGTTACAAGTGTTGTAAGTGTTGCATCTTGTCCGTAAGCGTCGCATATTGACCACAAGTGTCGCAAGTGTCACAAACATCATACTGCCATCTTTCCTATGTCGTGCCTCTAAAGACATCATAAGGACACTTAAGACACCTCAAAGACTAGTTTTGAAGAACAAAAATCAGTTGACAAGAAGTACAAGCCTTTTGCCATTGGAAAAACCACTCAAATATGGATTTTGGAGAGGAGCGCTCCCCAACCCTCTGTTAGGGAGTACTAGCACTCCTTGGGCCTCTTTGGGGGAGTGCTTGAGTTCTCTATGCACCCTTTTGGGGAAGCGCTACCCTTTCTGAGCGAGTTTTTGGTTTGTTGAGTAAATCAGGGAAGAATCCCTAAATTTCTGAAGGTGGTTGGATTCAAATAGAAGGTCAAGGCATGATATTAGGGAAGATCCTCAACTGAAGGAGAAGAATCCTCACCTTATCCCAAATATCTCTCATGTGGTTTGGCATATCCAAGATTATATAAGGAGGCCTTCTCATGGTGAAAGGTACACGAAAAAGATTGGAGGTATGAAACCTATGATCTCATAGGCAACATACATAAAAGAGGTGGAAACTAGAGATTGATACCAAACTTATGATCCTGTAAGTGGTATTAACATAGGATATGTCATCAAAGCAATCAATGTATATTACTTGAGAAAAGGGGTTGGACATGGAGATCTGGAAGAAGCTGCTGGACCTTCAACAAAGGATTGTAAGTACTATTACTTGTTCTTATCAATACATCAATTCTTGGTCTGTTTCTTTCAAACATATGCTTGTTCCACATGAGTTTGTCTGCAGTAGATGGATCTATATTTGAGATAATCTCAGTATATTAGGAATTCCATTGTATCTTTTTTTGTTCTATAGGACCTATCAGGGAGCTCAAGATCGAAGCTTAGCCTGGACTTTGCAAGGACAAACATCGTTAATAAGGTACATATCTTTCTTCTTCTCCTTCGTATATTAGCTTGATTAGATCTAAAAGGATGTTAGTGTCCATGTTAAGCACTTTTTTGTCTTGGCCTTAGGAGTATAGAGACAAAGAGGGAATCCACTTGTCTGCAAGAGGATTCACTTGTAACACTAGTATCTAAATTAGAGAATCAACAGTCAAAACTTTCCCCGACACACTTAAGGAATTCGACATCAGGAAGGATTAAACGTGAAAGAAAACACTAGAGAGAAATAAATTTGTCGAGTCTTGTTCTTTGTTGGCATCGACAGACTTGATATTTCTTTTGCGACAAGCATCACTGAGAATATCGCCGATTACTGATCCCTTTGGCATCGACGAACGACTAAAAAAGTAAGCGCTCACGAAGAATGAAATGATATCACTCATCACCAACTAACGAAATGTTTTCGACATCGGGGGTTTTCGAGTATGATAAACCACAAAGGAAATATGTGATGGAACTATCTTTGAGAGCCAATCCCCAATAACTTCCAGCATCAATGGGTTTTTAGAAGGATAACCCATGGAGGATGTGATAATTCAACCCCCGATCATCAACCCTGATACCTTTCGACCTTAGCAATTCCAGGTTTATTTCATGCACATTTTCTGTTGAAAGAAACGACTCTGACTAAGATATATGGTCAAACCACTTGTCCTCTGTTGCCATCTATCATTGCCCAAGTGATTATACATACGATCTAGTTTTCCCTGGATTCGTTACTATCTCTTGAGACCCACGTCACACCCCAGACCATTTTTACCACGTCAGCATTGTACGATGAAATTCGTCCATGTTAGAAGTTTTCTTAGGAGGATATCGACATAAACATGCATAAGGATATCACTGATTCCCGATATTCCCACTAAGGAAACAACGTGATGGGACGTTTTATGTCTAAGATACACTAGATACAACACATTTAAAGGGTTAATTAATTCCAGAATATCGCATTAGTTGCTAATTCGTTCTCGAATCAAAAGGACCATTTGAACATAACGATATAGTGCATCTCCCACCATGCCTCCTCTATCAACCCACATAGAATTTATTGGTAGAGATTCGGTGGTAGATTGTTTTGAATTTCACCCATTACTCATATTAACTAGTTGATATGACTGGTAGGATCTCTCCTGTTATATTCTTTTGAGTCATTGTAAACAAGATTATTCTGTGTGCGAAGGAGTTCAAAACATCCAGAGGAGAGAGAAGAGAATTCCAGGGATAACTTCTAGGTTCCAATGAGTATTAAACAACAATTTAGCAAGCGTTACAGGTATGTACCGGTCTATGGATATTTTATGGTTCATTTCATACGTTTTTATCCAATGTTACTCTGCACACTTGGATAAAGGATTGTTTTCAGTTGTAGGAATGATACCTTCGAAGAAGCCCACCACTAGGAAATCTCCAGGAGCACCAAAGCTACAAGAACTAGAGGTGGGAGAAGGTTCCTCCCTAGCTGTTGCAAGACAATTGGAATTTTCTCCAAAGTCGGTGCTCGTTATCAAAACAACCACCAAGAAGGCTTTCATTCAATCCCTGGCCTTTGGAGACACATATGCAAAACATTAGGACCAAAAAAACATTCTCGCGTTGGGAAGAAATTTTCAAGAAAGTCAAGCGGGAGGAATTCCCTGAATATACCCTGCACAATGATCTTGATACAAGAAGACTCGATGATGAAGTCCTCTTGAATGTCCGAAAGGTGTATCTGCACATGGTGGCAAGCATGACTCTGGTATTCCACTGCATTGAACTCCTGAAATGGCTTATCGATCTCATTGACACACAAAGATGTTTGATTAATTACGACAATGATGAGTGTGTTGGGGTTTTCCTCCCAGTGGAAGTTCAAAATTACCACAAGATCAGAGAGCTGAAAGAATGGCTAAATACTGATTTTGTTGTAAGATTCTATGAGAAAAATGACACCAACAAGGTGATGGCATCATGGTCGAGAGAGGATAAAAAGTTGACCAATCGGACCTCTGACTGGTACCCGACTGCTAACCTGAGGGAGTCGTACATCTATATAATGGCCCTCCTCTACCGATTGCATGGGGAGAAAGACTGCTCCAGGTTTTCAAAGGCTTGGATGCCTCTATCTTATATGGTAGCCATTTCTAGAATAGTTTTTAACTGGGGTGCCATCATCTCCAAACAACTGAGCACTTGCATATGACAGGATCAAATGCTGAATGAGGGAGAAACCCCATCCTTCTATATGGCTTCTTATATATTGGATGTCATTTATGCCATAAATGTCTTTGCCAAAATGAACTTGATCTAGTACACCTTAGAGCTCCTGGTCCATGTGTATTTCAACATCTTGTGGGAGAATTGGTACAAGAAATCCTACTCTCTCATCTGTGATCAGTTTATTGCACGTATTTATTTTTTGCTATTCAAGAAAGAGTGCCCAAGGCTGTCAAATGCAGCCAAAAGGATTGTATCAAAATTTTTACATTGGTATCTGGATGAGTGCGATACCTACATCAGTGTTTTTGGCACCACCAAAGCACCCCATTTGTTACTTGTATATGTCCCCGATCGGCTAGTTGTAGGGTAAATCTGTTATCAGACAATCCTATAAGGTTATAATGCTACTTTGGTAAAGGATAAGAAGAAGGAATTCATAACCTATGGGTTTCATATTGGTTTCTACATGGTAAAGGACACCGTGCAGGCCAAGCAAGAAGGGTTAAGCCAATTAGATTTTCAATTACAAAATGGATGTTTTCAAAAGCAAGACCCCAAGGGTCTGGTCCTGAAGCATGCATCACATGTATCATCCTGCTGGCCATATGCCCACGACAGGTTTGAGGATGAGATATTCACCAAAAATGCTCAAAGCTGGGATGATGTGGTGGCAAGGATGGTTGACCCTAAAGAAACCAGGTTTAAGGCCATGAGCTACGATGAGTAAGAAATAGTCTTGGAACAATCGGTTCAAGAAATCCTCAAGGCCACCGAAGAAAGGATAGCATCCAAATTTGTTGAAGCAGTGGAATCTCCTCAAGAAGCCACCGAAACAACAGTGTTTTCCCATGTAACCCCGGTACAAGACGGGAATTTCTCCGAGGTTTAAGCTGTGCAAGGGATGGAGGGACTCATGTATCAACAGGCCCATCAAATAATGAAGTGGATGTGGGATAACCTATACCTCATTAGATTGCCAAGGCTTCTGATCGATAGCCCAGAAGAAATCCTGGCGGGGCCAAGCGACCTTGATTTCATGAACCTTGATAACATCAATGGGTCAGATGACCCTGAATCCACAATGCCACTGGTTGGATCTCTTTTAGGTGTGAGGAATCAACTAGAGATAGGCTAGGTATCAGTAGAAACAAGCATGCCTAATCCTTTGAGAAATTTTATAAATATATATAGTGATGATGAAAGCCCGGAGGCATCTTGCGGGACCTTTGTGCATGTGCAACAAGAAAAGGGACCTGAGAATACTTCTTCTCCTACTCTCGAGGTCCAAACCAGGGAGATCCTATGAAAGGAAATAGAAACTGGAAATTTTCCTGACACAATGAGGCTCGATGCGCCGGAAACTCGAGAAGACAATCCTAAGGACAAGTCAGAACCGAATGAACCAAAGGAAGGATCCCTGCAAAAGGAAATCGTAATTTCAATGGCCGATGAACAAGTAAGTATCGAGTCTTTTCCCGATGCATCTATTTTGCTCGATACTTAGACCCTTGACATGAGATAGGCCAAGGTCGGGCCGTTGGAGCATAATGAGAAAGTTCAAGAACCTGATATTGAACAAGTATACACCACCGGGAATTTGGGAAACACACTCACATGGGGTGATCAATAGATTCCTGAACCCATGGATGAGGTAGACGATATTTATGTGATCTCCTACGATTGAAAGAGGAAGGCCATCATCCAGAGAACTACAAATAAAAGAAAGATCACGTTGGATCACTCCATCCTCATCACTATAGAAGAAAACTTGATAAAAACAAAAAATGCCAGAACATCCAAGTTCCTCAGCATGGGGATGGCGCTCTCGGATGCCACCCTGGACAAAGCCAAATGAGATGAAAATGAGCTAGACACTGCCCTGAAGGAACTAGAACATTTGCACCGCCTGTATGGATATTGTCAGGGTGCCACTCAGATAATGGTATAACTGAGAAGTGAGTTCGAAGAAGCTTACATCCAATTTAAAAAAGAGAGGCACCTTTTTACTGCATAGATAGTTGTGATCTAGGAAGACACTCTTATGGAACTCACAATGTGCAAGGATATGGAGTGGTGGCATGAAAGGGTGCAGCAAGCCATTGAGAGAATCAAATACATTGATGCAGTTCAACAGTACCGAGATAAAGAAGAACACGACATTCGGGTGTTGGGAAAAAGCAGTCTTGATCGCATGAAGCGATCAACCAAGTATTGGGATAAGATGTCTTAGGAACCACACCAAGAAATTCAAGATCATTGGGACAAATGCAAGAAACATTGGGGGAAAATTAAAAAATCAAAAAAGGATATCAGACTCCCCGAGTTCGACAACCCTGACAACTTCGTCGACTTGTGCGACATATTAGAATCACATACGAAGCAAGATTCATTATGGGTTGAAGAGCTAGCAAAGGTGATGGACACAGTGCTAGGATAAGTGAAAATATTTATAGAACATCCCATTAGAGCTCAGATTGTGCTATAATAGTTAAACACAAGTCTAGTGAAGTACCGAGCACATGCGGTGTAGGTCAGACGAATTTACATGGCTCCGATGGAGCAACACATATTTCCATGGACGCAAACTTGCGATGAGCTATTTATCAGTTGGTCGGAGTATGAGAAAAGTCACCCTTTTGAAGGTATATCTTGAGTTGATTGTTAAAGAAACTGTTAGAAGAGTACACCACGTGGCGAATTTTGTTTTGTTTAAACTACACTTAGCCATTATTTTCAGTTGAATTTTACATTATAAATAAGAGCATCGACCAATTAGTGGGAGGTCGATGGTTGTTGCAAGAAATTTTTTTGTTTTGGTTTTTTCAAGAATTATTTCTGATCTACCATTAATAGAGAAGTCCTTTTGGACCAGAGACAAAATTATTTTCATCAAATGCATGTGATTGGACGTGGAGAATAACTATTTCCTATCTCGTTTCATGAATGATGCTGTAATGAGTAAGATCTATTTAATGTATTGTCAAGTTATCTGATGCAATATTTTGTTGTTCTTTACTTTAACATTGAAGATGAATCATGGTGTTATTATGTGAGGGATCATTAAGTAGGTGAATTATTTTTCTTTCCATTGTCTTATCACATATGTGTTTTCTTTCTGGTAATTAGTTTATTAGAAAATAATTGAATGATGAAATGGTTAATGTATTAGTACTAGGCCTATGGTATAAAATTGTAGTTTGCATGCTTGAGCAGTGGGTTATCCCAAGTTCAACCTCTTGCCCAGTAGTTAGAACTTAGTCCTGTTTTGTTTCCAAGTTGGTTTATACCAGCTTACATCTCATATCGGTCCCACCCAAGAGAAAATACAAAAACAGATAGTTCAAATTGAAGGAAGAGCCTTCACAAGAAAACATAAAGCCCTCGATAAATTGGTTGGATCTAAAGATCTGGAGAACCATTCCACTATTAAATGCTGCAGAGTCTAATTGGGCCTCAGTAGCAGGTTTGGTTCCTACTGTTGAATCAAGGGATTTAGGACCCATCAACAAAAATGGCGGTAGAAGGAGGGTCTCAGAGTGAATGGTTGGATATATATTGTACATAGTATTTCAAACAACCTATAGATTCAAAAAATCCCACATGTATGGCTAGTAATTCCCAAGACAACCCACACACACTGAGTACTCCTGAAATGAGTAAATCACTCCAACCCGAGGAAGAAACTTTTCACCCTGAAATATCTTACGCTCTTCCTCAAGAGGAATTAAATCAATTCAGAAGAATCACAAGAGCATACGCCTGATAAATTGGTGTATTGTCCTTAGATCTGATACTTCCTTGAAGAAAAAAGATAAGTAGGCCCATGGTCAATACTGCTGATGAAGTTTTCGTGCACACAGTATAAGACTTAATAGATTTCGCAATGAAAAAAATCCAAGATCCTCTTGGTCTGATACCCGAAATGCTAGCCGACGACGTCTCTGAACCAGATGGTTTTTTGGGAGCGGAGGATTTTAACTCAAAGTCTGAAGATATGGAAGGCAACAATGACCATGATGAAGGAAGGGGAAACCCACCTTGGAACAATCAACCCTGGTTGGCCAGAGATGCTTTGGCCCTCCCGGGACCAGTCCATAACCTTCCCCGACTTCTAGAGAAGTTACTTCCTAATTTCGATCTTGAAACCTCAGGATTTCCTGAAGATCATATCAAGAAATTTATACTAGCGATCAGGCTTATGAACATCCAGCATGAAGACATAGTTTGCAGTCTATTCCCCTACACTTTTGAGAACTCAGCCTACACATGGTATTTTAACTTACCTGTAGGATCCATAACTAGCTGGACAAAGTTTCAAAAATATTTTCTAGAAAATTTGGAGAAGAGACTACTACAGGAGCTCTTATGGATGAGTTGTTCACCACCACCATGAGTTCAAAAGAGAAGGTTAAATATTTCAATCAAAGATTCATTACCATTTTAAACAAATTCTATCTTGAAGCCAAACAAACTTAAGAGTTGCAAATCGAAGTATACGCTAATGTGCTCCCAGCTTCTGTTTCCATGTCTGTGAAGAGGGTTTCCAAACAAACCTTAGCTGAGAATTTTGAAGAAGCTAAAATGATAGAATTCTAGATGAAAGGGTTTAAAGAAGGCCATGTCTCTTTAGTTAAGAAAGAAGTTCAACCTCCTCCCAGGAGATGACTCCTTCTGACTAGACTGCCAGGGAAACACGCAAAACAAACTCCTGACAAGAGTAATGGATACATAGAATATATACAATGCATGGTTAAGAAATTATCGAATGAGATCATAGACATGAAGATAAACATAGGGGAAGGAAACTAAGGCCAAAATCCCTATAAGCCTTTATTTAAAAGGAACCCGTCATTCAAAGCTATTGAAACTACCCCAGATAACTTGAATATCGATCTAGGGAATGTTGCATCTGATTCTTTATGTAATTATCACCAGGGAAACCACTCTAAAAGAGACTTCCCACAATGGGTGCATGCCATGAATTTAATGGCCAATCAGTTTTTAGACGAGGTTTCCCTAATCGAACAATCAAGCAGTTCGGTTATGAATGTTGCTGACCAAGAAGAGATTGACCCACCAGAAGATACAACCATGCTGATATGGGATCTTGATCTAATTATGACTTCCGACGACCTATTTTAGGTTCAAGAACTACCCGTAGAGATATTAGTCTTGCAAAATAGAATTAAAGGTCCTCTTGTCTCAAAGGATCCTACTACCACTCAAATGTCAGGGGAAAGGTCAACTCTCGATCACCCGAAAACACCTTTTTCTCCCTGTAAGAACCCTATTAGCATCCATACGTGAGAATCACCCAAACTAGAGTAAAACATTGTTGAAGATATGAAGAAATTAAAGGCTAATATATCAGTTATGTACCTATGCAGAATCCCTCAGCAAAACGATTTTATGCTACAAGCGTTGAAATCAGTAGAAAACCCCATGACAAGTAATGAGCAACAAAGAAATCTAACTTCCACAGATCTATTAAATAAACGAACTGTGACTACCTGCTCAGAAGATAAGAAGGGAAAACCTTTTGTCCCACCATTTTTATTAACGTTTGAAGTCTTCAACAGGAACCTCCACAATTGTTTGGTAGATTCAGGAGCATCTTCCAACGTTATGCCCTTGTCTATTTGCAAAAAATTAAATGTGGTTCCTCTCAAGAGAGATAAACATGTGATACAAATAGACAAAACCTAGTTTAAAGTCATGGGGGAACTCAGAGATGTAATGATCAGGATAGCGACAAATCCTAAGTTTGTGCAAGCTATTGACATCATTGTAGTAGACATCCTAGAGGCCTATGGGTTACTACTAAGTCGATATTGGTCTGAGAAGTGAAATAGGTAATTTAGTACAAATTTAGTACAGACTGGGCACGAATTTGGATACCACTAAAGGGATACATGAATCTGATCAGAATATATAGGGAGAGATATCTGAAACATACGGTCACTGATCTAGAAACCCCAAATGAACCCTCATCCACAGATTTCCCCATGCTGGGAAATTATTCCTGCAATTCCCACTTCATGAACTTTACTCCTCTCTTATACGATGTCCCTCTCTCTCAAAACTCTGAAATGGTTTTTCAAGAGAAGTCGTTGATACCAACAGAAGACACCCTCTTCTGTCAAGACCCTGTGCTAGATATTACGGAACAAAAGATAGGGGAGAAAGAAAGTAATAAGAAAGAGGAAAAGGGTGATTGTCGTTCACAAATTTGAACCATATACTTTGATGGATATAAATCATAGGAAGTATCAGGCATAGGGTGAATCCTCATTGATCCAAAAGGTAAACATCATTTCCTGTCCTGTAGACTAGAATTCGAATGCACCAATAACACCACTGAGTATGAAGCTCTAGTACAAGGGTTAAAGAAATACATAGACTTAAATGTCAAAGAATTGAAATTTTTTGGAGACTCAGAGATTATTGTTAGACAAGGAAGGAATACTATACATTGAAATTCCCTACACCTGAAGAATTATTAACATGAAGTATATAGGTTAATAGAGCATTTTGAAGCTTTCAATATTACCGCGATCCCCAAAGAAAAGAATATCCTTGCTGATTCCCTAGCCACGACGGATTCAAGGCTGTCACCTCTAGAATATCATGAAGTCTCCCGATTCACTGTTGAACTACTCTACAAACCATTGGTGCCTAACAACATTTCTAATTGGAAAGTCTTTGAAGGAGATGAATAGATCATAAAATTCTTGACTAACCAAGACAATTTCAAATATTTGGCCTTCGACGATGAAGTATTCCAGGAGAAATCGACAGAAACTCATCCTTGGACAGGTCAACCTATTGACAGATAGAAATCTCACACCATCCCGAAATGGATAGCTAATTTGGAAAATCTGTTTGACCTGAAAGAACGATTTAGGGGGCCTAAAATGCAAAGACCGGTAGCTCCTGTCCCCTGCATGAAACTATAAATCTCGGAACCCCGAAAAACCAAAATAATGTGAATTTCGACAAGTCTATATCTAAAGAGGAAAGAAAGGCTTATCTCAAACTATTCAGACAATATCAATATGTCTTCACATGGTCCTATCGATATTTGAAAACTTATGACACCCATATAATTCAAAACACTATATCGTTAAAAACTGAGGTGAAACCCTTCCAATAGAAGCTTCGAAAGTATCACCCATCCCTGGAACCTCTCATGTATCAAGAATTCAAGAAACCTTTAGATTCCAAGATATCCTTTAGGGTTAGGCATTCTGCATGGCTAGCAAATCTAGTTCCCGTGAGAAACAAATTTGGAGAAATTCGCTTATGCGTAGATTTTAGGAACCTCAACAGAGCTTCAGAAAAGGACAATTACACAGTCCCGCCAATGGAGAAACTCTTGTAGACCGTGTCTGGCTTGAATATTTTCTCTCTACTGGATGGTTTCTCAGGTTACAACCAAGTCCTGGTTTCATAGGAAGATCGTTTGAAAACTACTTTCCCAACCAAGTGGGGAACCTTCACTTATAAACGCATGCCTTTTGGGTTAATCAATGCAGGGGTGACCTTCCAAAGGGCCATGGATGTAGCATTTCAGGGACTAATAAAAAAGTGTGTGGTAGTGTGTCTAGATAACATAACTGTGTATTCAAAGAATAGAGAAGAGCACATCCAACACTTAACTCAGATTTTTGAAAGGTGTAGGAGATACGGTATATCCTTAAATCCCAAGAAAACAATTTTCGGCATCGAGAAAGGTAATTTGATAGGACACATTATATCTCAAGTAGGAATTCACATAGACCTAGAAAGGATTAAGGCCATAGCTCAACTCCCTTTGCCTCACAAAAAGAAAGCTATGTAGTATTTTTTCAGGCAAATAAATTTCATGAAGAAATTCACTCCTAATTTTGCGGACAGTATCAAACCCTTACAAAAGATGATTCACAAATATTCCAAATTTAAGTGGGATGATGAAAAAAAGGATTCTTTCAACAATATTAAAAATGGTATATCCCAGGCCCCCGTGTTACGAAGTCCCAATTTCAATAGGGATTTCTTCCTCTATACATTCGCCTCCGACCAATTGTTAGATGCAGTATTGACTTAGAAGGATGATGACAACAAGGAGGCTCCGGTGTTGTTCATGAGCACTAATCTCCAGGGAGCCAAACTTAATTATCCTGCTGTTGATAAATAGGCCTATGCGGTATATAAGGCAGTAAAGAAATTCAGGTCTTACATCCTCAAGAACCATACCAAAGTGATTGTGCCTCACCATAAGGTCCGATCCTTGTTTTCTCAACAAGATATGGGGAAAAGTAGAGGGAACTGGATGGGAGTGGTCCAAGAATTTGATCTAGATATAAAACCTGCCAAACTAGTTAAAGGGAAAGGGTTGTGCAAACTCGTAGCTGAAGTAGAGAATCATGTAAATGAAGATTCTGGATGGGAGAATGAAATGACATTATGGTGTGGTGAAGCTTCATACATTTCCCTAGGTCCAGAGTCTTGGTATGAGAATTTAACTTATCTCCTACACCATGGTAATTGTCCAAAAATTCTCATCCCTAGAGAAAGGAGAACTCTCAGGTTAAAGTATTCACAATATTGCCTCATAAATTAGGTATTCTTTTAGATTAATTATGATGGGGTACTCTTAAGATGTCTCAAACGTGAAGACACAGACAAAGTTCTGAAGGAGCTCCATGATGGCCCTTCTAGTGGACATTTCGCACGAAACACCACCACTCATAAGATTGATCTAGATGGATATTAGTGGCCACCCACCTTTTCCAATTGGCTCAAAACGATTTTCTGACAATTTTGGCAATTTACTATTTTTAGTCGTTTTAACTTTTGGGCCATTTTGAGTGCCTAAATGAAGGTTTTTCGGAATCAAGCTCCTGAATAATAGCCAAAGGCATGATTGAGCCCCGAAAATGAATCTCCTCGATGACACCTTTCCAATGGGCTATCACACGTCTAAAACAAAGATCGTATGCAAAAGTTACAACCACGAGAAGTTGATGTACTAACTTAATCAAATGGGGCCCACATGACTTTTGGTGCTTCATCTCCTAGGGTTAGGTTTTTGGATGTCTAGGGTTTTTGGCATTCTTGATTATTGTAAAAAGGCCTTTAGAGCCTCATTGTAACCTTCTTCTTGCGAATGTGCACTATCGTCACATCTCTTCTCTGAGATAAGCCACCACCATTCCAACAAAACTGTTTCCGCTGCATTTTACAGTTTCAGCTTATTTCGTTATTGAATAGAAAACCAATTTTACTGTATCTTTGTTATTTTGTGCTAAGCACCTGATAATAATTTGTATTCATTTCATTCTGCTCATAAAATTTGGATCAGTGGTATCAGAGCGGTCTGCTCCTTGTCATCTTAATGCATGTCCCCAACGAGGTCGGAGTACAAAGAGTTGGGTCTTGAGCTTGTTTCTCTTGAGGAAAGAATCTCTCGCACGCCCAAGCGACCTCCCATGGCAGGAGAAAATAAAGATGACGGGATAGGATATCCTTTCAAATTGTTGATTGAGGAAGCCCTCACGCAACAGAGGAATGAGATGATGAATAGTTTCACGGAAATCCTTTGGCGGCTACCAACAGGGGATGCATCTTCTTTGAACGGAGGAGCCACCCCCTTCAAGGTACAAATAAACTTCGATCTTCCTATATTTGAAGGTCAGATAGAAGAAGATGCTGTGGAAAAGTGGTTGAATCTACTAGAAGGGTATTTTTCTATCCATAACTTTTCGAATAAAGAAAATATTACTTTTGCGCTCCTCAAAGTTGTTCCCCATGTCAAAGATTGGAGGGAAACTTTCTGCGAGCAAAAGGAAACAGAGGAAACCTCATTATTTTCAGTCAGGACCACCTGGGAATCCTTTAGGGATGCTATCAAGGAACAACACTACGCTGTCAGAAGTTATGACGACCTGTATACCAAATGGACCACACTGCGGCAAGAAAGAGACCAAGCAGTGCCAGATTTCACAAATACCTTCCATACCTTGCGCACCAAGTTGGATATCAAAGATTCATAGCGACATATAGTGCTCAAGTATCATGGTGCTCTGCATACATACATCAAGACTGAAATGGAATTTCTAGACATCTCATCCTTGGGCGCGGCCTACCGATATGACGTCAAAATTGAGCAGAAGCTCAAACAAAAGATGCGGCAATTTGGGCCTAGGAATCCCTCACAATGAAAGTCGAGAAAGGGTGGCCCCAACCCACCGAACAAAGGACAGAGAAAATATGGACAGTATGAGGAAAACTAGTCCAAGCTGTAAGAAAAGGACACTAGAAAGACAAAGAAAGATACTGGGAAGTGGTTCGACTTCCATAAGAGACCTTGGCATAACAATGTTGACTGTCACTCAAAGCAGTCGCTGGTAGCTGAAGTGAAAGCCTCTTAATCAAATGAAGATTATGACTCTGAGCTAGAACCAGCTAGAACCAGAAAGGGGAAGATGGATCATTGACATGGAACCCAGTGACACCATTACTACCACCAAGCTCTAGCCTGGTGAACCCGACGAGCCAAAAGAAGGAGAGCACCTCTTCCATTCATATATGTGGGTAAAAGGCACCCCACTGCACTTCATCATTGATAGTGGTAGCCAGAAGAACCTCATCTCAGCAGAGGTCATCAAGCGGCTGGCCCTACCAACAATGCCACACCCACAACCGTACACCATTGGATGGCTCCACCAAGGAAGTGATCTCCACATCAGCCAATAGTGGCGACTGTTATATGCCATCAAGCCCTTATAAGACAAGGTATTGTGTGATGTTTCTCCTTTCAAAGTTTGTGATGTTCTTTTGGGCCAACCTTATTTATGGAAACATCATGTTGTATATGATTCTAGGCCTCGTAGTGTTATTATTACTTTGAGTAGGAAATCGTACAAGATACCCAAGGCAGTCCCACCTAGTGTTATTTTCTTGATCTCTGCTAAGCAATGCAGGAAGGTCATGTCTCAGATGGGTAAGTTTGTCTTCTTCATGATTCGCTCTCATAATAAGTGAAAGATCACAGCCACATCCAGGGTCTCTGTGGCCAGCCTCTCCACACAGCTGAAGCAAGTAGATAAGGTCGTGGAAGAATACTCGGATATCTTCTCGTCACCTACATAGGTACCTCTGCACTGCCAGGTCAAGCACCCCATTGATCTGATCCCTGACGCACTGCTAGCCAATGGGCCAGTCTATCATTGCTCTTTGTTACAGAATGAGGATATCAAGCGACAGATACAAGAATTTCTCCACAAGGGGCACATCCGCCCCAGCTCATCACCTTGCGGGATCCCAATCGTGATGGTACAAAAGAAAGATGGAACCTGGCGACTCTGTATTGATTATTGGGCTCTAAATAAAATCACAGTCAGAAACTGGTACCTGATTACCCGAATCGATGACCTCCTTGATCAACTCACGGGGGCCAAATACTTCAGTAAGATTGATCTGAAGTCTGGCTACCACCAGGTCCCTATAGAACAAACAGATGTATGGAAGACCACCTTCAAGTCAAAGGAAGGCCTTTTTGAATGGTTGGTCATGCCCTTTGGTTTGAAAAATGTTCCAACCACTTTCATGAGGATGATGGACGATATCCTGCGACCATTCACCAATACATTTGTAGTGGTGTATCTGGATGACATTCTAATTTACAGCAAGACTTGGGCCGAACACTTGCAGCATATTCAGTAGGTTCTGCACACCCCGCAGCAACACAAGCTATACGCCAACTTGGAAAAATTCTCCTTTGGCATGGACATGGTCCATTACCTAGGCTACATCATTGATCAACATGGTGTACATGTGGATCTAGCCAAGATCCAATTCATCCATGATTGGCCAGCCCCAACAACACTCACTGAGCTTCGAAGCTTCTTGGGCCTTGCCAATTTCTACCGCAGGTTCATGCTGGGTTTCTCCCATATTGCATGGGCCCTCAGCCAAATAAACAGAGGTGGTGGTAAAGAAAAATTTGCGTGGGGATGGTCCCAACAACAAGCGTTTGATGATTTGAAGTAACGCTTGTGCTCAGCCCCAATACTTTCACTACCATACCTGCAACATCCTTTTGAGATTGAGACAGATACTTTGGACTATGCTGTGGGTGCCATTCTCACTCAGCACAGCTACCCCGTGGCCTATCATAGTGAGACACTGTCAAATACTGTCCGTAAGTACCCTACTTACAAAAAAGAAATGTACTCCATTGTGCAAGCATGCTGCTAGTGGAGACATTACATTCTTGGGAAGGAGACAGTCATCCGCACTGATCATAAGCCATTGCAGTTCATGCAAAAACAGGGAAAATTGCAGAATGACCACCATCAAAAGTGGTCCACATACTTGTGACAATTCCACCTTAACATCAAGTATAAAACATGAAGCACCAATCACGTCACTGATTGCCTCAGTAGACCGCCAGTTGCAGCACTCACCATGGTGCTAGAATCTTGTGGCCATGAGACATATGGATGGCGCCAACTCTATGAGACAGACCCTGACTTCGCCACCACCTACCAAATGTTGGGTGTAAACGCAGTTGTCGATAATTTCCATCTTCAAGATGGGTTGCTGTGTCATCCGGGCCATATTTGTGTTCCATCAAGTGAGCGAGCGAAGATGATTAAATGGGAAGCCCACTACAGTTGGGTGGCAGGACACTTCGGCATTGAAAAGACAGTGGCGATGCTACAAAAAAATTTCTACTGGACAAAACTTCGACAGGAGGTCAGTAAGTATATTAGGTCCTGCACTGCCTGTGTTATTTCCAAACCAACCACTTAGAAACAGGGCTTGTACACCCCTCTTCCAACTCCTGACATGCCATGGGAATCCATCTCAATGGACTATATGTCGGGCCTCCTGTCCACCAAGTGGGGAAATGATGGTGTTTTTGTGGTTGTTGAGGGCTTTTCTAAGATGGTGATTCTGGTTGCCTGCAAGAAGAGCATCACAACAGAGGCCACTGCCAAGCTCTTCTTTGAACGATTCTGGGTAAATTTTGGAATCCCACAAACCATTGTCTCAGATCGGGATAGTTGATTTCTTAGCACATTCTGGTCGAACCTCTGGTCACTGCTGGACACCAAGCTCACCAAATCCATGACCTTCCATCGCCAGAAAGATGGCCAAACCGAGGTTGTAAAATGAATGATTGTGCATATCCTTCACATGTATAATTCAAATCACCTCACACATGGGATGAGAGCCTTTCCTATGTCCAACATAGCTACAATCGAGCCCTACATAGCTCAACCAACCACACCCCCTTTCAAGTGGGGTTGGGATTCCAACCATTGGGACCCATAGATGTTGCACTTCCCCTTGCGATCACCTTGACCGACTCATCTCCTACTCCAACTGAATCCGACAAAGACATCCGGTTCATTGAGCTGATCCAACACATATGCCAATAGGTTTAGGATATCCTTCAGAAGTCCAATGACAAGTACAAACAATGCCATGATCAACATCGGGTGCCGCAGAAGTTTCAGGTGGGCGATAAAGTTTGGTTTCACTTGCAGAAATAATGCCTCACAAGACCCCATTGGAATCTTTTCCCACTCCGTTATGGGCCATACACTATCACCAAGGCCATGGGGGATAATTCTTTTGAGCTCAACATTCCTCCTTTCCTTGGTCTTCACCCAGTGTTCAACATGGATCTTCTTCACCCTTATTTCCCACCATTATTTTACACCTCAGAAGTAGCAGAACAATTGACACCAACAGAGCTCAACCCCAACTACCTACAACAGACATCTAATGATTATATTGTGGATAGAAAGATCAAGGGCACTCGAGAACAAAGGATCCAACTTTATCGAGTCCTCAAAGCAGGGCATGTCCTGCACTAAGGCAAGTGGCTCACCTGGGACCAAATTCAGCAGAAATTTCCTCATTTAATGAGGGACCTCAACGCAATGGATACCATTTCTTCCTAAGGAGGGAGGATTGATCTAGATCGATATTGGTGGCCACCCACCTTTTCCAACTGGCTCAAAACGGTTGTCTGACAATTTTGGCAATTTACTATTTTTAGCAGTTTTAACTTCAGGGGCCATTTTGAGGGCCTAAATGAAGGTTTTTCGGGATCGATCTCCTCAATTATAGCCAAAGGCATGATTGAGCCCCCAAAATGAATCTCCGCAATGATGCCTTTCCAATGGGTTATCACATGCCTAAAACGAAGATCGTATGCAAAATTTATGACCCAGGGAAGTTGATGTACTAACTTACCCAAACGGGGCCCACATGACTTTTGGTGCTTCATATCCTAGGGTTAGGTTTTTGGATGTCTAGGGTTTTGGGCATTCTTGCTTATTGTAAAAATTCCTTCAGAGCCTCATTGTAACCTTCTTCTTGCGAATGCATGCTGCCATCACATCTCTTCTCAGAGATAAGGTGCCACCATTCCAGCAAGCTTGTTTCCGCTACATTTTACAGTTTCAACTTATTTCGTTATTGAATAGAAAACCAGTTTTACTATATGTCTATTATTTTGTGCTAAGCACCTGTTAATAATCTCTATTCATTTCGTTCTGCTCATAAAATCCGGATCAAAGATACTGAGAGCTGGATATTATTGGCCCACCTTGTTCAAATATGCCCACACTTACGCTAGGAACTGTAGAACTTGTCAAATAAGAACTGGGAGGGAGAAGAGAGAAACAATCCCACTCCAACCAATGACTGTCTCTAGGCCTTTTGAGTAATGGGGGTTGGATATCATAGGAGAAATAACACCTAGCTCCTCAAAACAACACAAGTATATATTTACTGCCACAGACTATTTCACACAATGGGCAGAGGCCATCCCTCTGAATCATGTAAACGAGAAGGTGGTAATCCACTTTATAGAGCAACAACTAAATACAAGGTTCGATGTCTCTTCTATCCTAGTTTTCGACAATGCATATTATTTTTCTTCCACCCGATTGATAGAGTTTGCTATGGAAAAAGGAATCATAATCAGGTACTCTGCAAATTATTATCCACAGAGAAACGAGGTGGAAAAATCAAATAATAAGAACCTAATGAGAATATTAAATAAGATGGTTGTACACAACCAAAGGATTTGGAAAAATATACTCCATAACACTCTATGGGACGATAGGGTCACACCCAAAGAAGCTATAGGAAATTTCCCGTAATTTTTGTTGTACGGGCAAGAATCCATTCTCCCAAATGGTATTTATATTCCATCTCTTCAACTAGCCCAAGATTCCAGCGGGGAACCCTCATCGGTCATACAATAAAGAATTGATACTATGTTCATGCTAGAAGAAGAGAGAGAAAAGGCTAAGTCAAAATTTCTAACTCACCAACATATAGTGAAAATATGGTTTGATAAGCATAAGGCTAAAGAGAAAAATTTTGAAGTAGGAGACTTAGTCCTAAAATGGGACAGAGCAAATGAGCCAAAAGGGAAGCAGTCTAAGTTTCAGAATCTATGGCTTGGACCTTTCCAGGTGGCTAAGAATATTGGGGAAGGCACTTATCAGTTACATAATTGCGGGGGGAACCTAATGCCCTCCCAGTAAATGGCCAATCCCTCAAACAATATTTCCAATAATAAAAAAAAAATTTAAAAAATTTGTTTTTGTTTTGTATGGGTGTTTTCATTATTGCAAAATCCATTTTTTGTTGTTTTATTTTGCTTTCTCAATTTCTGTGCTTTTGAAAGTTGTGTTTATCAAGACAATGGTCGACCTTAAATTCTGCGACATAGAGAACTCTATTCCTAACTCATTACTCACATACAAACATAAGAAGCGTTGAGGAACTTGCGGTTGCTTTGAGGAATCCCCTATCTAACCTGTGAAAATGAACAACTTCAGAGAAATTTCAGAAGTGTCTGGTGAGTGGTTTGGTAAGAAATTAAGGGAAAGAAGGAAATATGGAAAGGACTGCATGAAAATTGTACACAAAGATAACAAATGATTCACCTTGACCATCTCACTTTGCGAAATAAACATAAATCATCCGCTCCCACACGCTCAGGGTATCATGCCGGAATAAAATTGATTTTATCAAAAGAGTGAACAATAGAAGAGGGTATGTAGATATCTCTGTCGGGGCTATGGATGCTCGCTGGCAGCGGAGAAAGGTCCGTGATGTCAGGGTGGCTCCACCGAGGCTATGGACACTCACTGGCAGTGGATCAACACCATAGCAAATGATTAAAGGTAACTAAAGGCTTCAGGCCAGTGAATAATTTACTAGTTTTTTGTCAAAATAAACATGAGTCAGGGTTATAGGAAACAAAGGAGGAATAAAGGTTAAAAACACCATAGGCAGGACCGAAATCATCAACCAAAGGATTTCAAATGTAAAGGTAAAAGAGGATTTGATTTAAAAATAGTAATGTTCTCCACCATATTTCGTATCAGCTGAGCATGAAAGAAGAACAAATATTTTTCTTTCACCCAGTGAATCGCCATTTGTTGAGAACTCAACACACCCTAAAACAACCCATGTCAAATTTTACTTTTTGGGTACCACCTAATTTTGCACTGTCTAAATAGATCTTAGTATGAAGAATGTTGCCTTTGCTTATTATTTTGTTTTCCATTTAAGTCGTTCAAAGTTTTCTCGACCACACGAAAACCATTAACTTAAAAGACTAATATCTAAATTAGAGAATTGACAGTAAAAAATTTCCCCGATGCGCTTAAGGAATTCGACATTGGGAAGGATTAAGCATGAAAGAAAACTCTAGAGAGAATCAAATTTGTTGAGTCCTAATCTTCGTCGGCATTGGTAGACATGAGATTTATTTCACGACAAGAATCACCAAGAATATTGCCGATGATCGATCCCTTCGGCATCAACGAATGACTAAAAGAGTAAGCGCTCACGAAGAATGTAATGATATCACCGATCTCCGACTTCCAAAACATTTTTCGGCATCAGGGGTTTTCGGGTATGACAACCCACAAAGGAACTACACGATGGAAGTATCTGTGAGAGCTGATCACCGATAACTTCTGGCATCGACGAGTTTTTAGAAGGATAGCCTGTGGAGGACGTGATAAGTCAATGCCGATCGCTGACCCCGATATCTTTCAGCCTCGACAATCCCAGGTTTATTTTAATGCACATATTATTTTGAAAGACATGAATTTGACTAATATATACAGTCAAACAACCTGTCCTCTATTGCCATCTGTTGTTTCCCGAGTGATCAGACATATGATCTAGTTTTCCCTAGATTCGTTACTAGCTCCTGAGACCCACGTCGCACCCCAAACTAGTTTTACCATGTTAGCATCGTATGAAAAAATTCGTCAGCGTCAAAAGTTTTCTCAGGAGGATATCGACGGAAACATGCATGAGGATATCGCTGATTCCCGAACTTCCCACTAACAAAATGACGCGATGCAACATTTTATCTCTAAGATATGCTAGATACAATGCATTTAAAGGGTTAATTAATTCCATAATCTCGCATTAGTTGCTAATTCGTGCACAAATCAAAAGGACCGTTTGAACATGTTGATACAGTGCATCTCCCTTCGTGCCTCCGCTGTCAACCCACGTAGAATTTATTTGCAGAGATTCAATGATAGATTGTTTTTAATTTCACGCATTACTCGTATTAACTGGTTGATATGATTGGTAGGATCCCTCCCGTTATATTCTTTTGAGTCATTGTAAACAAGGTTATTCTGTGCGCGAAGGAGTTTGTAACATCCAGAGGAGTGAGATGAGCAGCCCGAGGATAGCTTCCAAGGTCCATTGAGTATTAAACAACAACTTAGTAAGTGTTACAGGTATGTACCGGTCTATGGATGTTTTATTATTCATTTCATACATTTTTATCCAATGTTACTCTGTACACTTGCCTAAAGGATCATTTTCGGTTGTAAGAACGTTGCCTTCGAAGAAACCCACCACCAGGAAATCTCCAAGAGAACCAAAGCTACAAGAACCAGAGCTAGGAGAAGGTTCCTCCCAAGTGGTTGCAAGACAATTGGAATTTTCTCCAAAGATGGTGCCCATTATAAAAAAAACCACCAATAATGATTTCATTCAACCCCCGACCTCTGGAGTCACAAAGGTGAACATTGGGACCAAGAGAACATTCTTGCGTTGGGAATAACTTCTAAAGAAAATCAAGTGGGAGGATTTCCCCGAATATACCCCACACAATGATCCTGATACAAGAAGGCTCGACAATGAAGTCATCCCAAATGTCTGAAAGGCATATCTACACATGGTGGCGAGCAGGACTCCGGTATTCCCCTGCATCAAACTCCTGAAATGACTTATCGATCACACTGACACACAAAGATGTTTGATTAATGACAACAACTATGAGTGTGTTGGGGTTTTCCTCCCAGTGGAAGTTCAAAATTACTACAAGCTCAGTTGGAAGAAAAGATAAATATCAATTTTGTTGTAAGATTCTATGAGAAAAATGACANCTGTGAGTGTGTTGGGGTTTTCCTCCCAGTGGAAGTTCAAAATTACTACAAGCTCAGTTGGAAGAAAAGATAAATATCAATTTTGTTGTAAGATTCTATGAGAAAAATGACACGAGAAAGGCGATGGCGTCGTGGTGGAGAGAGGATAAAAATTTCACCAATCGGACCTCAGGATGGTACTCGTCTGCTAACCTAAGAGAGCCATACATATAGCTAGTGGCCCTCCTTTTCTGATTGCATGGGGAGAAAGACTGCTCCAGGTTTTCAAAGGCTTGGATGCCTCTACATTATATGGTAGCCATTTCCAAAATAGGTTTTAACTGGGGTGCCATCATCTCGAAACAGCTGAGCACTTTCATACGATAGGCTCAAATGAAGAAAGAGGGAGAAACCCCATCCTTCTATATGGATTCTTATCTATTGGATATCATTTGTGCCCGAAATGTCTTTAACAGAATGAAATTGAGCTGGAACACATCAGAGCTCCAAGTCCATGTGTATTTTGACATCTTGTGGGAGAACAGGTACAAGAAATCCTACTCTCTCATCTGCGATCATTTTATCGCATATATTTATTTTTTGTTTTTAGAGAAAGAGTGCCCAAGGCTGTCGAATGCAGCCAAAAGGATTGCATAGAAAGCTGACCATTGGTATCTAGCTAAGCGTGATACCTACATCAGGTTTTTCATTGCCACCAGAGCACCGCATACATTACCTGTATATGTCCCCAATCGATTAGTTGTAGGGTAAATCTATTATCAGACCATCCTGCAAGGTTATAATGCTACTTTGATAAAGGATAAGAAGTGAGCCTTCATACCCTATGGGTTTCATATTGGTTTCTACATGGTAAAGGACACCGTACAGGCCAAGCAAGGAGGGTTAAGACAATTGGATTTCTGATTCCAGATTGGTCATTTTTGCAAGCACGACCCAAGGGTCTACTCCTAAAACACGTGTCATAGGTATCATCCTGCTGGCCATATAACCATTATAGGTTTGAGGATAAGATCTTCACCGAAAATTCTCAAAGATGGGATTAGGTGGTGGCAAGGATGATTGACCCTAAAGTAACCAGGTTTAAGGTCATCAGGTGGGATTAGCAAGCAATAGTCTTGGAATAATCAGCTCAAGAAATGCTCAGGGCCAACGAATAAAGGATAACACCCGAATCAGTTGAAGCGGTGGAAGCTCCTAAAGAAGACACCAAAACAACAAATATTTCTCAGGTAACCTCGGTACAAGACAAAAATTTATCCAAGGTTCAAGCTGTGTAGGGGATGGGGGGACTCATGTATCAACAGGCCTAGTAGATAATGAAGCGGATGCAGGATAACCCAAACCTCATCATATTTCCAAGGCTTCTGACCGATGACCCAGAAGAAAGCCTGATGGGGCCAAGTGGCCTTGATTTCATGAACCTTGATAACATAAACGGGTCAGATGATCCTGAATGCAAAATGCCACCAGATGGATCACCGCTAGGTGAGATGACTCAACCATGGATAGGTCGGGTATTAGTAGAAATAAGTGCACTAAATCCTTTGAGTGAGTTTATAAATATATATATTGATGATGAAATATCAGAGGCACTCGTGGGGCCCCTGTGCATGTCCAAGAAGAACAGGGACCTGAGAAGACTTCTTCTCCTGCTCCCGAGGTCCAAACCTAGGATATCCCATGAAAGGAAATAGAAACCAAAAATGTTCTCGACACAAAGAGGCTTGATGCGTCGAAAACCCGACCAAACAATTCGAAGGACAAGTCAGAACCGGATGAGCCAAAGGAAGGATCCGCACAAAAGGAAATCAGTGTTTCAACAACCAATGAACAAGTAAGTATCGAGTATTTTCTTGACACCTCTATTCCAGTCGATACTCAGACCCCTGACAAGCGACAAGAGGAGGCCGGGCCATCAAAGCACAACGAGAAAGTTCAAGAAACCGAACTTGAACAAGTATATGCCACCTAGAATCTGGGAAATGCAATCACATGGGGTGATCAACAGATTACTAAACCTATGGATGAGGTAGCCGATATTTATGTGATCTCCTACGATCAAAAGTGGAAGGCCATCATCCATAGAACTACAAAGAAAAGGAGGATCATGTTGGATCGCTCCATCCTCATCACTACAGAGGAAAACTTGATAAACACAAAAAATGCCAGAACATCCGAGCTCCTCAGCATGGGGATGACACTCTCGAATGCCACCTTGGATAGAGCCAAATGAGATGAAAAGGAGCTGGCCCCCGCTCTGTAGGAGCTATAACATTTTCACCACCTATCTGAATACTATTAGGGTACCACTCAGACCATGGTATACCTGAGAAGCGAGTTCGAAGAAGCTTACAACCAATTCAAGAAAGAGAGGCACCTTTTTATTGCATAGATAGCTGTGCTCTAGGAAGAGACTTTCATGGTAGTCACAATGTGCAAGGATATGGAGCGGTGGAATGAAAGGGTGCAACAAACCATGGAGATACTTGAATACATTGATGCAGCTCAAGAGGGTCGGGATAAAGAACACGACATCCAAGTGCCGGGAAAAAACAGTCTTAATCGCATGAAGCGATCAATTGGGTATTGTGATAAGATGTCTATGGAACCAAACTGAGAAATTCAATAGAAGTAGGCCAAATGCGAGAAAAATTGGGGGAAAATTAACAAAGAAATAAAGGATATCCGACTCCCCGAGTTCAGAAACCCCGACAACTTTGTCAACTTGTGCGACATAGCTGAATCGCATAGCAAGCAAGATTCATTATGGGCCAAAGAGCTAGTGAAGGTGACTGAGAAAACGCCAGGACAAGTGAAAAAGATTTATGGAACATTCGATTAGAGCTCAGACTATGCTACAACAATTAAACACCAGTCTAGTGAAGTACTGAGTACATGCGATGGATGTCAGAGGAATTTACGTGGCTCCGTTGGAGGAACACAAATTTCCATGGGCCCAAACTTGCGATGAGTTGTTTATTTGTTGGTCAGAGTATGATAAAAGTCACCCTTTTGACAGGATATCTTGAGTTGATTGTTAAAGAAACTGTTAGAAGAGGACACCATGTGGTAAATTTGGTTTTGTTTAAAATACACTTAGCCGTTATTTTCTGTTAAATTTCACATTATAAATAAGAGCATTGACCAATTAGTGGGAGGTCGATGGTTGTTGCAAGAAACTCTTCTGTTTTGTTTTTTTCAAGAATTATTTTTGAGCTACCGTTAATAGAGAAGTCCTTCTAGACCAGAGACAAAATTATTTTCATCAAATGCCTGTGATGGGACGTGGAGAAGAACTGTTTCCTATCTCGTTTCATGAATGATGTTGTAACGAGTAAGAGCTATTTAATCCATTGTCAAGTTATTTGGTGCAATATTTTATTGTTCTTTACTTTAACGATGACGATGAATTGTGGTGTTATTATGTGATGGATCTTTAAGTAGGTGAATTATTTTTCTTGCCATTATCTTATCGCATATGTGATTTATTTTTGGTAATTAGTTTTGTTGGCATAGGGGCATACCCAGGGTTCAACGCTACAAGAGAGCACAAACAAAGCCCTAACTACTGACCCTTTAGGCAACAACTGCGAAACAGATGAAGTCTCACCTGAGGTAGAGGTAGGGGTGGTTGCAGGAATCAAATGTCTGCAATCTTAGCTAGGACACAGATCTGTGATTATATCACTTATATAGAAATTAGCATCAATTATCCATAAATATTCAATCCTTATTATACTTCGTAGATAGCACAGAGCATCGCAATAGTCACTTAGATCTATTGTAAATTAGTACTTAGCAACAGTAAACAATTGAGACCCAGTAGTTCAACACTAAGTATCTTCGTTCACATCAGATCTACTATGTATACCTATCGAATAAGAACAAAGCATAAATATATCCTATCTAAATATATCAAATCAATTAGCAAAAGCAGAGATAAGCACAACAAGTCAAAGCACAAAGCATAACACACTGATTTACATGGTTCACCCCCACCCTGGGGCTACATCCACCAAATCTTCTTCTATATTATCTTCGGCTAATCGGTTACAAGCACAAAGCCATGGAAAACCTTACTTCTCATAGGACAGAAGATCTGTGCAGCCTGCTAGATCCTTCTTCCTTGCCTTTCAGCACAAAGCCTTCTATATCTTCACACAGGGACTTGCACTAAGCTCTACAAGTCTATACAGAATGCAGAAAGCTCTCGATCACACAGATCCCTTATTGGCACTTAGCTTATATCACATAGAAACAATACAATCCCCCCCTTCAACTATATTCCTATATGTCTATTTATACATACAAAATGGGCCTAGGCGTGGGTAAACTGATGGGCCTACATCCCTTTCCCATTACATATTCCCAAAACCCAAAAAGGGACCTGAAAGTAGGCTGAGATCCCTTGATCTCTGCTTCGTTTGGTGCTCCATCTTCGACAGGCTGTCAAAGTCTGAAAAATGGTCAAATATGACCAAGTAACTTCAAAACTTGGTCAAGGGCCAACAGGCCCCCAACACTCACCTGTGACTTGTCCTGAGTCACTCTGGTTTGAGAAATTTTTCCTCGAATGCCTCGAGCTTGGCTCGAGCTGCTTCGACCTGCTCCAATGCTACTTCTTCTTTCTTAGTGAACTCCTGAGTGAGTGTGTCAATGACTGGTCCTTCTAGGCATTGTTCTGCTGCAATCACAAGTTGTTCAAGTACTACTCCTTGGCTTTCAACTTCATTGAATAGTTGGCATGCCTTCCCTTGCACTGGTTGAAGTCGTTGAGAGACTTCCATCACTTTGGTTTGGATCATGTGGATCTATTGCTAGGCTGTGCGTTTATCTGGAAACCTCTTCATTCTCTCGACTGGTGACAAGGCCTTTAGCTATGCTTGCAACGTATCTGCATATTTCTTTGCTTCTTGGAGTTGTGACTCCAATTCTTGTAACTATGGATTCTCTGTGAGGTTTTCATATGTCTGAGCGCTCCTAGATATCTATTGCTTGCACTCCAAGGCAAGGGATTTCATTATGCCAACAACGCTATGAGAAGTTTCCTTTATTAGGTATCTGATTTCTCGAGGGGTCTTGGGCACAGTATGAAGTTCCAGGTCTACGATTCACTGCTGAAGCTATTGGATCACTTCTTTGAGTTGTGCCACCTACTACATAATTAGTTCTTCAGCTTTCACTTCTATGACAATCATAGAGCGAAGTGCTCTGTTGACCAGTTCCTTTACTTCTAGCTGCTTTGCGATCAACTTCTCCTTGATATGTTGTAGCTCTACTTTCTCGTTGTCCCATTGTTCTTAAAGAGAAAGTTTTTCTCATTTGGCAGCACTGCGCTGCTCGACAAGTACTCCCTGTACCTGTGTCAAAGACTGGATGGCTTGTGCTATCTCTTCCTGAGATCATCGAAGTTGAGATTCAACTTTATCGGTGATCTGGTGCAATTGGGCTAACTCATCTCCTGGTTATACTGTTCTTATTGTCAGAGACGTAGTGGAGACTGTGCGGCTAGACTGGAGTGCTTGCTACACTCCTTGGAGTTCAATATCAATGCGATTATACATCTTCTCCTCCTTCGCCTCTTGCTTCTTTAATACCTCCTATGAAGCATTGTTCATAGTTGCGATGATGAAATTAAAATCATCTAATGTGTGGGTAGTCTGCATCTTGGTTACAAGGGTTCTAGTTTTCTTTCGGGAGGAAGATTTCATAGGCAAAACCTTCCTTTTCTTCGACGAGTCCTCTTCGTCCCTAGGTGGTGGGACTTCGCCCTTCTGTGGTTCAATTTCTGCACCTTCAATCTCTTCTCCGTCACCCCCTTCATCTAGTGAAATGGATGCAGTCCTCATAGGTTTGTTGTCTAAATGATGAACCTCTTCAAGCTTCTTCATCTTGCTTGGTCTAGGTGTATCCTGTGCAGCTTCTAGGCTATCTACATCGAACAAATCCTAAAATATTGGTTGGAATAAGGAGGTTCGCCGACCATTTATTAGTGATTTCTTCTAAGTTTTCCTCTGTTATCTTGTAATATGACTGCAACTATTGCTTGTTCTCATCAGCATGCACTATTATATAAGTGAAGTGGTGGTCCGCGCTGAACTTCATTAAGGGATGAAAACTGTGGAGGGTATTTGGGGTCATTCAGGGCTTAGACTGGATGGTTTGTTTCAGCTGGTTCTAGTATGTATGGAAGACGGAATTCGACTACCACTGCTTGTTCATATCATTAGATTACCATAGCATATAGAACTTCACGACCAGAGGTTCGAAGGGCTCGTTGTCGGGGAAGGTCACACCTTCCAACATTTCCCATGCAATGAATGTGATTAGGATCATAATCCAACTAAAGTGGAACTCATGCCCTTGGTATTGCTCTTCTTTGCAATCAAGCTACAACCGGTTTACAAGGTACTGTGCCCAATTCATCTGTAGTCCCTCTGCGTGCTTTCCTATGAGGTCAACTATGAATCCAGTCACTTGGGTGGGCCGATTCTTGCGAACTATCTTGCATGCGATCAACTAACATGCGAGGCACACTACGCCATTCTAGATAGAGGTTAGCTTGTAACCTCGCATGGCCTTCTCAACATCACCATAAGTCTCTTTGATTCTTTGCACTAATGCTCAATCTAAGGTCTTTCTAGGGTAAAAATATTATGGGTCATGGCCTTGCATGCTCAGCCCTATGATCCGATTGATCAAGGTCGGATCCACAGTGATGCGATGGTTCAACCATAAGTAACCTCTGTGATAGCACGATAGTAGTAACTTTACGCATGCATTCACCTCCTGATGTTGATCAAAGTGCAGGATCTTCATCACATTGAGTAGTGTGGACTATGCGAGGTTCTGGGTCCATGGCTGCGGGATAATATTCAAATTTTTTCCTTTAGTCCTGGTCAGATACTTTTGCAGGGTGAGCATGCTGTAAGCCCTTCTGTCACCAAGGTTGAAGTCACTAAAATTCAACGCTGCGAGATTATCCTGGTCGGCTCCTATGCGTATCACTTTTGGGAGGTACGTTGTGACCAAAGCATAGCCAAAATCTTTGGGCACTCTGTCTCAGTTGATGGCACCGCTTATAGGGGGTAGGTAGGCAGGTAGAATGCTCAGAATCAACTTGGCATTCACATTGTCTTATCTCTGCTTCGTTCTTGTCTCTGTCATAGTTCTGGAAGTTCTTGCTCCGTGAGCAGTCAATGGGGAAGCTTGGAATCCTGCTGTTGATGATGCTTGCACACCTGCAAACATCCTTCTTTCCGACATGATTTTCTTAGTCCTGAGATCAGCGAGTACTTCCTTCGTAGATTCTTCAAGTACGCTAAGATCTTCGGACATGCACTCTCGGGATAAATTATCAGGGTCACAATGATCTCAGACACTACTCCAGAATGAATAATGAGGGTGCAATGATCATTGTATACACTTCCTAGTTTGCGAGCTTCAAATTCTCAATACGAAAAAATGTTCTTCGATCATGGCGTGACAAGATAAATAGGCAATCTTGGCAATGATTTTCTTTGCAACTAGTATGAGCCTCATTAATTTGTGTTCTGTCCATTATGGCATGGTTCGATGGTCTAGTGATGAACCATCAATGATTTTCTATCTGTTCGGAGTAGAGGTCGAACGGGTATATTGGCCTCTAACGGTTATATTGCTTCACAATGACGAAGTGGCCTATGTCATTGTTCTGATATCTCTACGAAGTTCAAATTCTGCAAGTTTTCCTTCTGCGAGGTACCCTCAGGGACCTACTGTAAACTTTCAATCTTAGCCTTCTTCTTACTCAACTTTCTAGCCTTCTTCCCCGTGAGCTTTGTCCGGGTGGTTCTTTTCTCATTCTGATTCTTATTTTCCTTTAACATAGTCACTTCATGCTGCTGAGATTATTTCCTAAGACTCAAGGGTAGTACTTCTTCTATATTTGAGACAGATACTTCAATCTTCTTTGAGTCCTCTAATGTTCGTTCAGTTTTGATATCTGAGCTTCTATTGTCAAACAACATCGAATTGTTCTCCTTCTCTTCAATAAATTGCGTGATCCTTCTGGTCATGAAATATTTTATCTCTTGTCTCTGCTATTGTAATACCTTTTCTTCTTCCTTCTTTCTGGCTTGATCTCTCTCAATCCAAGGTTTTCCAAGTAACATAGTAAACAGGGTGCTATCCTCAATAAACTTGATAATCTCAAAATCTTCTTCTGTCAAAGCTCCATTGACATTCATAGATATCTGAGTGAGCCTTCCACATAGGTTCACCAGTTTTCCTCTGAATAGTCCTATTCCTCCTAATGAAGGGGTCATATCAGGATTCCCTATGGATTTTCAAGTTCTTTCTGGCATAATTTTCACTGGTGCTTCTTCATCAAGGACAGAGTCAATGTCGAAGTCTCCTATTCTTGCTTCAATGCATTCTTTTTCTTTAAAGATATTTGGTAGCCTAACATGTTGGTGATCGTTCAAGGTGTCTTTCATCTGCAACAATATCTTCTCTAATTCTTGTTGGGGTTCTACTATTTTTGGATCTGCCTTAGGGTTTTCTTCATTCAAATTCATTCCTTCGAGCTTAGCAATCATTCTAGGGCAATCCAATACTTCATGGTCCAAATCTTTGCAACAAAGGAAACTAGATCTTCCACCAGGGCATTCCTTAGCTACATGTTCTGGTCTTCTGCAACTATAACATAAGGTTAATCCTCTCTTCCTTTTAAATGATCATCAACTTATTCTATACTGCGCACTAGGATCATGGTAGCTAGTCTGCAAAAAATTCTTTCTAGGATCCTTCATACATTTGTTATTCCAAACATTCTTTCTATGGATAGGTATAACACATCTATCACTATTCTTATTAGATCTATCCATATCAAGATTTATTTCATCTATCAGAGCCCTAGTTTTGCAACCGGGATGTAATCTATCAAACATACCTAGATCCATACTCTAGAAACAAAAAATTTCACTTATTTTGCTTCTATAGAGCACAAAGCTTCCAGATCTAAGACATTTTAACTATTCTTACCTTTATTAGAGCACAAAGTTTACAGATCTTACTTATTTTCTACAAATCTGACCTCTCTTCTTCAAAAACTTCCACTTTTACCTTTCTGAGAGCATAAAGCATTCAGATCTCGCTTTGTTTCTTCAGATCTATCCTTTCTTTATTTAGCACAGATATTTTTAGATCAAGTAGATTACTACACACTTGGGCATAGGTCCATGCACATAGCTCCCATAGTTTCAAGACGAATCTTTGCACAAAGTTTCTTCTTCCTCAATTCCCAGCAATCACAGCTTCACATCCTGGCAACAAAACCATTTGTTGTCATAGGGGCAGACCCAGGGTTCAACGCTACAAGAGCACACCAACAAAGCCATAACTACCGGCCCTTTCGGCAACACTTGTGAAGCAGATGAAGTCTCACCCGAGGTAGAGGCAGGGGTGGTTGCAGGCATCAAACATCTACAACCTTAGCTAGGACATATATCTATGATTATATCGCTTATAGAGCACTTAGCATCGATTATCCATCAATATTCAATCCTTATTATACTTCGCAGATAACACAGAGCATCGCAGTAGTCACTTAGATCTAAGGTAACTTAGCACTTAGAAATAGTAAACAGGTCAGACCCAGTAGTTCAGCACTAAGTATCTTCATACACATCAGATCTACTATGCATCCCTATCTAATAAGCACAAAGCATAAATACATCCTATCTAAATATATCAAAGAACTTAGAAAAAGCAGAGATAAGTAGAACAAGTCAAGGAACAAAGCATAACACACAGATTTACATGGTTCAACCCCACCTTGGTTCTACGTCCACCAACTCTTCTTCTATATTATCGTCGACCAATCTATTACAAGCACAAAGCCATGGAAACCCTTACTTCGCATAGGACAAAAGATCTGTGCAACCCACTAGATAATTCTTCCTTGCCTTTTAGCACAAAGCCTTCTATATCTTCACACAAGGACTTGCACTAAGCTCTATAAGTCTATACCGAATGCACAAAGTTCTCAATCAAACAGATCCCTTCTTGGCACTTAGCCTATATCACATAGATACAATACAATCCCTCCCTCCCCCTTCTACTAGATGCCTATATATCTATTTATACATAGAAAATGGGCCTAGGTGTGGGTAAACCCATGGGATGACATCCCTTTCCCATTACATATTCCCAAAACCCAAAAAGGGACCCAAAAGTGGGTCAAGATCCCTTGATCTCTGCTTTGTCTGGCGCTCTATCTTTGACAGGCTGTCGAAGTCCCAAAAAGGGTCAAATATGACCAAGCAACTTCAAAACTTGGTCAAGGGCCAACAAGTTTCTTAAACAATAGTTGGATGCTCACATGGTTAATGTATTATAACTAGGCATGTGGTATAAAATTGTAGTATGCATGCTTGAACAACGGGTTATCCCAAGTTCAGCCTCTTCCCCAGTAGTTAGAACTTAGTTCTATTTTGTTTCCAAGTTGGTTTATACTGGATTACATCTCATATCGGTCCCACCCAAGAGAAAATAAAAAAAGAGATAGTCCAAACTGAAGGAAGAGCCTTCATAATAAAATATAAATCCCATTGATAAATTGGCCGGATCGCAAGATCTAGAAAACCATTCCACTATTAAACACTGCAGAGTCTAATTGGGCCTTGGTGGAGGGTTTGGTTCCTATTGTTGAATCAAGGGATTTAAGACCCATCAACAGGAAGTATGAGCTCATGCATCACCACCAACAACAACTCCAATATTTTTTGATCGCAATCTTCAACTTGCATAAATTTTTAAATGTCAATGACAACTTGTAGAACAAATTTTAGGAAAGAAAGAAAAATAACTAAATAATAAAAAATCCCAATAATAATGTTGGACTTTTATATTGAATGAACATATAAATGAGAATTAATTACCTCTCTAGATGCCTTTTCCTAATTTTTGAAGCACTAAGATAAACATTCTATGCTCTTCTTCTCCTTGTGTTACATAAATAATCAACTGGAAGAAATTGACGCTACTTGATTTAACATATTTGAAAATTTAGAGTTCATCAAAGAGATTATTGGGCAAATCCTAATTTGATTTTTTTATAGATATAAATATTAGATACACTGGTAAAAAATATTGAAATGTTGATGTATTATAAATTTTAATTAAAACGAAGTCTAAAAGGTCATTAAAGGCACACTTGCCTCTTGAAATCATCCATTTAATCTTGAAAGGAAAACCAAGTCTGCTAGATAACGTTTAATCGTAAAGACAAACCAAGTCTATTGGATAAATATAAAAGTTTATGCATAAATATGTAAGAAAGCAAATATATTTTTAACTATATTTATAAGAAAATACCCTTTGTAACTTACCATTAAATATTTTAATAATTAATAACAAGAATATCACGGTTTGCATTATAAATCTTCATCAACATGAAAGAAGATCAACATGAAACTGAATAAGTCTTACTCTAGTAAAACCTTAAAACCTTAGTTCTATTTGTTGTATGAAGGATTTAGTGGAAACCAACAACCATTGTTGGTTATATATCTCTATCTATGGGGGAATCAAGTTCCTTGACCTACAATCGGGGCAATTGGCCATTGAAATAATTTGATCATGCTTCAACTAATACCTTAGCAGAGAATGAATTTAAATTATTATTATTAAAGTACATTTCCATTGCCTCTCGATTTTGATTTCTTAGGTACACAGGTATTCATGGTCAAAATTTATTCTATATTAAACTTCAAAAAATGTGCTTCGTAATGAATCAAAATGTCACACTTATTCAACAGATTTCCTCTGGTGCTTATTCAACATATTTCCTCTGCCACTATTGGCAAGGACTTGTTGCCCTTTGCAACTCCCCTTGTTTATTGTTATGGTGTATGGGTAAATTGTAAAAGAGTATTGGCATGACCCTAATGGGTTATGTATTTACATGTAAAATTAAATAGAAGAAGTATACATAAGTAAAGAGTAAGAATAAGTAACGTGTGAGAACACATATGCAAATGTTAATAGAATCATTATTATACATGTTAGGATATCATGATTTTATAAGGATGCATTTGAGTTACTTGGGAGACCCTTTTAAGATATTCATTATTGTGTATTTGATACACATACCTTGATCCAGATCTCGGGGGATGAGATCTGGATGGCTTGAATGCCGAGAGAGGAGTAGCTTAGAAATTCCAATCTTGCATGAAAAGAAGCATGGAAAAAAACATGTAAATAAAGTACTAAGGGAGGTGAGGCTCAAAGATGAGCCTCACATCTAAAACTCATTATTAGTAAATCATTGAGAGCTAATTAATCTCACAATGAACAATATTTATATGAGAGAAACCAAAATGAGTAACTTGATATTATTAGAAGACTTGCTAGGCCTTTATATAGCATTACAAAATGGTCCATTGGATAAAGTAAAAAAGAACTCATTAAATGCGTCTCTATTATTAGTATAATAGATCTAACTACCCAACTAACTAAGTAGTGGAAAATAAAACCCAATACAATAATGGGAAGAGATCATTAAATGAGTCTCTATTATTATAATAATAGATCTAACTATCTAGCTAACTAAGTAGTGGAAAATAAAACCCAATACAATAATGGAGAGGTGGGACTCTCTTTGACTCATATGGACAACCTATTAGCCCAATTAATTACGAGGAGGTGGGCATCTCTTTGATCCACATGGAAAATATATTAGATTTATAGTTTTATGACTTTTGCATTTGAATTTAGACCATATACCCCCTAAAATTCAGATTATTACTCCCCCTTATAAAATGATGGTCCCCATCATTTCACCCATGCTTAAAAAAGAAACCCCATTATCATACCATTATGATTACAATGTGAAAATACCCAATGAAGAGAAGGATTTGTGTGGTTGACCCATAACCGTGGGTTTGTGGTTGAACCATAACCTAGTTGACAATGACATTATACATGGGTATACAAATAAATAAATTTTAACAAAATCCCAAAATTTAAAAAATAATATGGAAAAATGGTGACTTTGGGGGTTGTGAACATCCTTCTACAAATATATTCATAACTTTTGCTATAGGCGATGCAATCAAATTCCATCGAAGACCCATTTGAGCTGCTGAAGAGATATTTCCATTGGTATATAGAACTTGTTCTAAGGTGGCCCATGGATTGAGAAACACCAGGCCAAATTTGAGGGGCACGTGACCGCGTTGGTTACATACATGTGTTGCTTCAAACAAAGATATCTCATAAACCATAAAACAAAATGAAATTACGAAAAATACCCATTTGATATCATGAGGATATATTTCCATCCATATGCGGAACACCTTATTTATTTTCCTAAGAATGAATAAAAATACCATTGAAGATGGTGGTACGCGCAACCTCCTTGGGTCAAATACATGCTGAGATTCAATCGATGATATCTCTCAAACCAGGAAGACAAATGATATTCCAATAAATACCCATTTGACATCTTGAAGAGATGTTTCCATCCATATGTGGAAATCCTTCTTTAGTTTCCTGAGCAGGGAGAAAAGTACAATTGGAGATGGTGGTACTCGTGGACTCTTTGGGTCAAATACATGCCGAGATTCAATCGATGATATCTCTCAAACAAGGAAGCCAATTGAAATTCCATGAAATACCCATTTGATATCTTGAAGCGATATTTCCAATGAGATATGGTAGAGCCTCTAAAATGCTGTGTATAGGTCGCAACACCTATTTGAAGTTGGCTGCGTGTAGAGGGCCATAAATGATTCCAAGAGAGGAGGAGCTTAGAAATGAAAATCTTGCATGAAAAAAAGCATGGAAAAAAACATGTAAATGAAGTACTTGGGAGTCTAAAACTTAGTACTAGTAAATCACTCAGAGCTAATTAATCTCACAATGAACAATATAAAATATAAGAGAAGCCAAAATGATTAACTTGATATTATGACAAGGCTTGCTAGGCTTTTATCTAGCATTACAAAATGGTCCATTGGACAAAGTAAAAAAGATCTCATTAAATGAGTCTCTATTATTAGTATAATAGATCTAACTAACCAACTAACAAAGTAGTGGAAAATAAAACCCGATACAATAATGGGAAGAGCTCATTAAATGAGTCTCTATTATTATAATAATAGATCTAACTACCCAGGTAATTAAGTAGTCGAAAATAAAACCCAATACAATAATGGAGAGGTGGGACTCTCTTTGACCCATATGGGAAACCTATTATCCCAATTAATTAATGAGGAGGTGGGCATATCCTTGTTCCACATGGACAATCTATTGGCCTTATAGTTTTATGACTTTTGCATCAGAGTTTAGACCATATACCCCCTAAAATTCGGATCATACCTCTATAAGTTGGATATTATATTCCAAACTCCAAATAACCCTATAACTTTGTAAGCATGGGACATGTTATAAGTTGTATTCTTTCTTTTTGAGGCATACAAATCTTATCTAGCTTATAAATCTACCCATCTTCAAGATGGTAATCATCCTTGATGTCACCTTCTTTCTAATGAACTTAGCCTCACAATGGTCAAAATATCTCCCTTGAGTACTCATCCTCTATGCATTCCTCTTTGTAGGTTGTGTACATTTAAAAAACCTACACAACTCAATCCCCATAAATTTCAATCACTAAGAGTAAACAAATCAACGATCTTAGGATATGTTGGTTTTGATAACATGTTTACCAAATTGCTACTTTTTCCCTTATGATACTTAATGATTAGATGAAATTACTACAAAAAATCCATCCATTTGTAATGATTTTATTGTTGTAGATTACTTTGGGCTTGCAAGTATTGTAAGGGTTGGTGATTTGTGTGGACAATGGTCTTCTTTCCCATCAGATAGTGCTTCCGCTTCTTAATTGCTTTCTCTAAGGCATAAATATCATTACCATAGGTGGGGTATTTGAAGAATACTCCATGAAACAACTCATGATGATACAAAATTTAATTAACTTATAGCATTGGGACCACTCCCATAGTATACACACTTGCATAGATATCTACTTTTAGAGGCTTTTGCGAATTAGGCCATGTTAAATCTGAAGCTTAACTAATTTTATGTTTGAATTGTTCAAAGGATTTGTGTTGAGTCTTTCCCCATTGCAAACTCTTGCAACTAGTAGTTATATCATGAAATGTTGCATCCATAATTGATAAAGAAATTATGTTTTTTCAAACTAAATTCCCCAAATAACATAAGAATAGAAAGAAGAAGTAACTCTACACCTTGTGAATGATAAAGAGTGATTGAAACCTCTTAGAGGGGGAAACCTCTCTTTACAATATATGCAATGCATAAGATAAGACGCCTATACAAATAAATCTCCTTTATTATAAATAGGAGATAAAGTGAGCATGATGTAACCTACCAATAAGCCTACCTAACCATACCTAATATACTGATATGAATGAAGGTTAAGGCCTTAACATAGCCCCCCTCTTTAAAAAATCTTTTTCTTCAATGTTTGTAATTGATGGTTTTTCTTCATGAATTGCTTATTTTCCTATGTAGCTTCTTCTTAAGATATATTCTTCCACTTGATCAGGTAATCCATAATATTTCCATTCTAAAGTGTTAGAGAACATTGAACCATCAATTTTCCTGGTTCAAGAATCAATTTCCCTTCTTCATCTAATTTTGGAAGTTTTTTCTGCACTGACCTAGTTTGTGCTAGAACCTTTTTTAGGAAAATACATGAAAAACCTTTTGAATGCAAGAAGAAGGAAAATATGACTAATGTGCAACTTGTCCAATCTTGCGAATAATATTGTAGGGTCCATGAAATTTTGGAGCTAGTTCTTGATTCTTATTTTTTTTTAGAATATATTTCTTATAAGGTCGTAGTCTCAAAAATACCCAATCACCCTCCTCAAATTGTATTTCACTTCAATGTTGATCTTCTTGTTGCTCCATCTTGTTCTGTGCCATTTGAGGATTTTCGTTAATAATTTTAAAATATTCTTTATTCTTTTCCATATGTGAGTCTACTCCCTTACTTTATATTAGTCCTACAAAAAACATGTGATTCTAGGAGATAAATATCCATAAAGAGGTTCAAATGAATACATCTTAGTAGATGTGTGATAGGTGGTATTATACCATCATGCTATTAGAGGAAGCCACTTTTCCCATTGATATTTCTTTTCTAAAGATATCAATGTAGATAACTCTCTAAACATTTTTTATCCATTTCTATTGGACCATCTATTTGTGGATGATAGGTTGAAATCATAGCTAGTGTTGTTCCGCTCATCTTCCATATCTCTTTCCAAAAATTACTTCAAGAAATCCACAAAGTCTATGAATTTACTTCATAAACAATATATATATATATATATATATATATATACTTTGAAATGTGCATATTTTGTGAGCCTATCCACGGTCACCACAAAAGTGGCAACCTTACCTTGTAATTTTGGCAAGCCTATAACAAATTCTATTGATGTATCTTCTCATACTTGATTAGGTATGTGAAAATATTGAAGTAACCCTAGAGCCATGATTATCTATGCATTATTTCTTTGGCACACCTAACATTTTATTACAATTTTTTGAATATTTTTCTTTATTCCTTACAAGAAAAAATATTGTTTGATCCTTGGATATGTTTTAAGGAACCTTGAATGTCCTCTCGTCGGAGAGTCATGAGAATCCCTTAATATTTTTTTCTTTAAATTTTATTGAGGGCATACAAATATTCCACTCTTATACCAAAATATATCTCTCTTCCACTCCCAATGTTCCATATAGCTCATCGATTCTTTGACATTTTATTTTCTTTCTAGTACTATTGTCATCTTTCCATTCATGGCGAGTTTATTCCAACCACACAAGAATGAAATAAATAATGGAATATAAATTTGAGATTTCTTATATTCTAGAAAAGTAATCTTCTACGACATTGTCCTTCCCCTTTTTATAGATAATTAAAAAAAAAAACACTTTTCATTTTTTCTACCCAATTTTGTTTCTCTTCTGGCGACAATATTTTATCGAAAAAATACTTAAGGTTATCACGGTCTATCTTGACCTTAAATTTCCTCCCAATGAGATATTGTCACCATTTTTTTTATTGCATGTGAAATTGTTTCCATTTATTTTTCATACGTAGATTTCATCAAGCATTTTCCCTTGAATTGTTTACTCTCAAAATCCAATGGTCTCCCTTCTTGCATCAATACTGCTCCAATTCCTTATCCTGATGCATAACTTTAAACTATGAATGTTTTACCAAAATTAGGTGTTGTTTACATTAGTGTAAAATAAATAACATCCTTTAAGAGTGAGAATGCCAAGGTATCATTTTCATTGCATACACATTAATTTTTCTTCAAGAGAGATGTGAGTGGGCTTCCAATGCGTGCATAATTCTTAATTTTTTTTTTATAATATCCTATAACACATAAAAATCCTCTAAGACTCTTTATATTATTAGGAATAGGCCATCTTGTGATAACTTGTATCTTTTGAGGGTCCAACTTGACCCCTTCCTATGAAACAATATGACCCAAATGCTCTACTTATTATTTACTAGAAGCACACTTGGATCTTTTTACATACAATTTATTATTCTCGATAATTTGGAGGACTTTATCCACATGTTTAATGCAGGGATGATTTTAAGGATGGAAATTTATATTAAAATGTAGAAACGTGGGCTAATATTACTAGTCCTTAATATGCAAAATGTAAAATGTTTGGCGATAGTTTTGTAAAAATATTCAAATTTATAAGGATTTTATATAGTTTCGATAAATTTTTGGTGATTTGTAAGGTAAAACAATTTTATTCTATGGAATTTGGGCGAATCATTTTTAGAAAAAATGGAAATTAGAAAATCGTTTTTTGGGAAAAGCCATGGAAAATTAGCTCATTTGCGAAATTTAGCCCCTAAAATCATCTATGGTTTAATGTGGTCTTTCCATGATTATATATATATATATATATATATCATCACATCATCATCATCATCATCATCAAAGAAAACCAACATTAAATTTCAAATATGGGGTGAAAGTTTTTTGTTCATAAGGCTTTGAAAAGTAGAAGGAGAATTAGTCAACCCAAAAGGCATGAGAAAGAGCTCATAGTGCCCTTCATGTGTTATAATTTTTTTTTTGGAATGCCATCTTCTCTTAATCCAATTTGGTGGTGTCCTAATTTAATATCTAACTTTGTAAAATAAGACACTCCATGAAGCTCATATAATAACTCATCAATATTTGAATAGGGAAATTATCATTGATGGTGATTTTGTTTAGGTTTCTATAATCAAGACACATCCTCCAAGAATTAACTTTTCTTCTCACCATCACTACTAGAGATGAAAGGGAACTCCTGCTTTGTTAAATAATGCTTGAATCCATCATGTCTTGTACCATTTTCTCAATCCCCCCTTTTGATAATGTGGATATCTATAAGGCCTTTTATTAGGAGGAGTAATTATAGGTATTACTCCAATTTGATGTTCATGACCTCTAGAAGGAGGTAGTCCCTTAGAAATTTCTTGCAATACCATATGGTGCTTTTCCAAGCTGCATTTTAATTCCTATGGAATATTTTCATCTTTCTATTTTACTTCCATAAAATAAATTCTAACCATAACTCCACTACTACCCATTTTTAGGAGATTTTGCATTCTATGAGAGACTATGACCTAAGAGGGTGCAGATTTTAACCCGTTGAGTTCATTTTGAATTCCTTCTAATTCAAATCCAATGAATAATTCATTATATCTTGTAGAAATTGTACCAATTTTATCAACCATTGAATCCATAGAACAACATATACTCCTCCAATGTGAATGGAATACATTTGGATTTCTAAGTTATATTCCCCCATACTAAATTTAATGTTATAGGAATTTTCCTCCTCTTAAGGGATTGAGGTGTTGACAAATCTGCCAATTAATGAACAAATATTTAAGGCCTATCTTGATATATGTTGTGGAAAATTTCTCAACCTTTTCCTACTCTTTTAAGTTCACAAGTTATTATTCACCCATTTGTGCAGACGCCTCTATTTACTCCTCATCATTATTTGCTAAAGTGAAAAATTTTGTTTCTTGACATTTATGCTATTTTCACCATTTTCTATTACAACCAAAGTATAGTCGTTTTACTCTTCTCTCATCCAAATCCTTTTGTGATATTCGAGTAGGTTGATGCAAGGTTACCCCATGAGGCACAAATTGATCTCTGATTCCTAAATATGTTCTAGTGGTATATTTGTGTGTAGCCCTATTCTTGGATTGAATATGATGATCATATTTCATAGCTTCCATAACATTTTTAGGATTTTTTAAGAAAATATCACATTTAATGTCTTCTTTTAATATACCCATGTAAGCTTCCAATATATTTTCATCTCTTATTTTATCCACCCTTTGTGGCCAATACCCATAATTTCAATTGATGATTAGTCCTGATGATTAATCCCGATTCAGATTCGAAACGTCGATGACAAAAATGACACCAAATTTGGATTATCTGGAAAATACCTTCGAAACTCCTCACCACAGAAATCTGAAAATAGTAATATCTTCCCTGTACGAAAGGGAAACCTGGAACAATTTCCATTTAATGGAAAATTAATGGATTAAAATCATTAGATGAGCTACTGATCTCGACTTTCTCAAAAGATGCAGAGACAATAATTTAACCCCGGATTTCTCTTTCATTAATCATCAACTGCATAGTAGATGGAATTACAAAGCGTTTGAATGACTTAGTTGTGCCCTAGTCTAGGGAGAAATATGAAAAATGCGTGCAATAGTGGACTTTCTATCAAGAACGACCCTTGAACTTCACCTGAAGCTCCCACACGAGATACAAACAAATCTCTGGACGATGATGGATTCCAACACTGCATTAAAGGCAGAGGGAGAGGGACATAAGGAAAAAAAACACCATGTAAGAAAACTAGAGAAGCTTATAGCTAAAAGGGATGCAAAAAAAAAATAAGACGCTACAATAAATGATGATAGAAAAGTCATAAACCTGTCCAACCATGATCTAAACAACGAAGAATTAAATATATTAAAGAAAGGAATAGGTTTTTCCATTTCTACGAAAACCGTCCCTGTAGAAAACATAGTCTGCAACATAGAAGATAGCATAAAAAACCTCAATGAGTAAGAAAAGGAAGACATTAGGAAATACTGGGCTATGGTCCTCAATAATTTAAAATCACCGAAAAATAACATCAATAAAAAGGAGCATGAAGCCATCAAGAACCTCAGAAACAATGAAAACATTGTGATTTTGGAGGCTAATAAGGGTGGAGCTACATTAGTAATGAAAAAAATGGATTACAACACCAAAATGATAGAGCATCTCACCACGACTGGCAGTTATAAGAAGCTATACAACAATCCAATATCCAAGGTCATCAAGGAAGTCAAGAAGGCCATAAAAGTTTCCAACCTAGATGAAAGGATGAAGAAACAACTAACTCCAAGCTGCATAATCACCCCTAGAATATATGGACTCCCTAAGATCCACAAAGAAGGAGTTCCTCTAAGAACAATTTTCAACACAATCGGTTCCTCAACCGATGAACTAGCCAAGTACGTGGTAGGGATCCTAGGACCATTAGTTGGCAGAACATACTCATACATCAAGGATTCAAGAGACTTTGTGGAACTCATAAAAAAGGAGAAAATTGAATGGAAGGATATGCTCATTAGCTTTGATGTGGTTTCACTTTTTACTAACATCCCATTAAATGAGACCATTCAAGTTATAAATGAGGTCACAAAACCTCAAACAACTAGACTAGCCGAAGTTTGTCTGAAATCAACCTTATTCAGTTTCCAAGGAAAGTTTTTTGAACAAACAAGTGGAGTAGCCATGGGATCCCCTTTATCCCCAATTGTAGCCAAACTCTACATGGAGAAGTTTAGAAAAATTCCCCTGAATCCTACCCCGTTAAAACATCTAGATGGAAAAGGTATGTTGATGATATGTACATAAATCAACTAATGCAGGCACCACCTGCTATGTCGAAGCAGATCTTCGATTCCGCCATTTACTGTACTGGAATATTCCTTGCGTATGGTCTTCATCATTCTTTGACAGGGCTAAATTTAGCTAACTGTCACTAGCATTTACAATTTCATTCTATTTCCAGGACTATTGCCGAATTTGTCAAATTGCCGAAATTGTCAAATTGCCGAATTCGTTAAATTAAGCACTTTTGGTTTTTGCACACCCAACGGAAAGAATTTTCATTCACATTTTTAACACCACATTAATTTGAAATGTGACCAAAGGCCCCAACGGAAATTGACTTACCGTACGGATTCCACC
>JASDQU010104671.1:526842-541498 GCA_032191745.1 Picea mariana | reverse complement strand
TGTGTGATTGATGCTCTGTTATTTTCCATTTGATATACTGCTATTTCATTGTTGTGTTAGATCTGATAGATAGTTGTGTGGAGTAGATCTGAGATGGTAAGTGATATATAAATGTTGTATTGTTCTTGTATTGGATCCACTTGGTATTCCCTTTGGTTGTAGACATATATGTCTTGCAATCCCCCCATAGCTGCTTCAAGTGAGACTGCATCTGCCTCGCAGGTGTTTCCAAAAGGGCCAGTAGTTAGGTCTTGTTGGTGCACTCTTGGAGTTAAACCCCGGGTCTTCCCCTGTGCCAACAAATGGTTTCATTTCTAGAACAAGAATATTCTTGAGGGAATATCAAGGTGGTTTCCATCAAAGACAAAGATTCAGAAGTGGATAGAGGATCAAGAAAAGTACTTCACTGAAGCCTAGAAAAAGAACCCTAACCTTAGTATGGAGGATTGGTTAGGAAAATATATCTTTACTGATATACACAAAATTTTCTTTGGAGGAATCCATCAGGAGCTATATGAGTGGTTAGCTAGGTTAGCATATACCCAATTTGAGATCAGATCTAGACCTCCTATGGTTTGGACGTTGACGTTGGCCAAGAAGGTCAAGAGAGTTGATAACATCGTGTCACGAGTGGTAGATCACTGGTTTGATAGCACCATTGGAGGGTATATCACTGAGTTTGTTGTTGACAGAGTAGAATCATATAGCCAAGCAGAGAGATATTTCTTTAAGGGACCTAGAGGAAAATTTTTACATTTTTTGAAGCTGAGGATCAAGATGATATTGCATGAGAAAAACACCTTGAAGATACAATAGCTGGTCGGATTGGAAAAGGCTAATGTTCAAGAACTCGAACAATGACAGTGACATAGAGGCTGGACACATGTGTAGTGGGAGAGTGTTTAGAAAAGTTCCTCTTGCGACCCTGTTTAAGAAGAACTACGGGGATGAGGGTTTCTACAACGAAGAAGAGGTAGATCTGACGGACGAAGAGCATCCCGAACCCACTAGGGAAAAGGAAGGGAAAGTTGAAGAACCTCACCGAAAAGAGCCAGAAACTTCAGGAACTGCCTAGACTATTGAAGTAAGTACTATTATTCCTCATGTTGATTCAACAACATTAATCAATCAGAGTAATCAGAGTCACCAGAGAGTTCAGAGCACTGTCACTAGTGGTCCACCACATGCTTAGTCAGAAAACCTAGGAATATGTATGGAACATGAGATGAGGTTACCCACCTTTAGAGGAGATGGATCTGAAGACCCTCAACAACACTGTTTTCTCTGCAAAGCCATGTGGAGTACTAATAATATCACCGACGAAGTTGTCAAACGAGCTCAATTCAGTACTACCCTCAGAGATTGTGCACTGAGCTGGTACATAAAATTTGTCCAAGGAGATACACCTAAGCCACTAAATGCCATTAAGACTTCGATAATTGTTGAATTCAAGAAACCTAAGTTAGAATCACAGTGCATTACAAAACTAAAAGAAATCAAGCACAGAATAGATGAACCCATGTGGGAGTTCAATTAGAGATTTAAGACCTCGACAGGCGATCTGAGTTTTCAAATCCCAGATGAGAAGAACAAAAAATGGTTCATTGCTGCTCTCTTACCACACATCAAAGTTCCTCTGATGCAACATAATATTTCTTCGCAAGCTAATGCACTAGAGATCGCCATGAAGTTAGAATCAACCCCTATGGGAGAATCCAACTCAGGTATGAGTCAAATCTTGAGTCAGCTAACTAGTTTGTCTTTGTAGGTCGAAGATATGAAGAAAGACAAGGGGAAAGATAAAAGAGAAGACATCTGGTGTGTCATATGAAAATTAGAAGGCCATGACAAGGAGCACTATCCCCTATTTCATGAATACTTGGCCTTTAGAGCTCCAAGTCCTTTGAAGAAAGTCACCCTACCCTGATGCGAGGTATGTTGAAATAGACATCACCATGGTGAGTGATATTACATGAAAAAATATGTCCAGACACCCACAAATCTGTATTGCACATTCTGTAAGTCTGTGGGGAATGATGATAGGGATTGTAGGGCTTAAGACCTCATGCACGAAAGGTCAAGGGATATATACAAAATTCAAGGTGAAGTACAACAAGAAGGAAACGCTACGTAGTATAATTCTCTAGGAAGAGGAAACTTCAACCCTCACGGTGGATTCAGAGGAAGAGGACGAGGAGGAGGTATGGGTCGAGGATGAGGACACATCATCTGTTATAACTACGTGCAACCAGGACACTTGGCAAGGGATTTTCAGAACCCTTACACTACTTGCAACTACTGCAACTCATTCGAACATGTTATAGAAGATTGTCCCGTGCTACTAGCCAAACTTCAGGAGAGATGAGGACCTCAACATAACCTGCAAGTACAACTGATATATACTGAACCTCATGGAGAACACCCTAGAGTCCTTGTTATCACTAGAGGAGGCGTTGTTACAGGAGAAGACATAATGACCCAAGGAAAGACTACAGAAGAATTAAAAGTTAGGAAAGTTGCTGAGAAGACACAAACTTTTGATGCAAAGAAAGAAAAAAAAATATTTGAGGAGGCAAGAAAAGAATTCAGGGGAGATCAAGTTTATTCATCAAAGACATGACTAGAAGTAAGAGAATATGGAATGCCTCTAGCATTCGATCAGTCTACTCTTCCAGGAGAAGGAAAAGAGGTAAGCAAGCTCATGGAATTTTTATATACTTGTATTAAGTTGATTTAGGATGAAAGCGTTGTCCAAGAGATACAAAATTTAATCAGACAATATGAGCTAGGAAAGATAGATCCCTTACTGAATAGATCAGTACACCAAGTCTCAAAAAGGAGAAGGAAAAATAAGGAACTACACTTGAATGCTCAAATTGGAGAGTATGATATAGATTATGTGGTCCTCGACTTAGGGTCAGAAGTCAATGTCATGATGAAGTAGACATGGGCACTGATGGGAAAACCGAAGTTGATCTATTCCCCTATCAGGATTAGGATGGATAATCAACAAGGTGTAAGCCCCTTTGGAAGATTAGAACATGTCCCTATGGACATCAATGGAGTAAAGACGTTTGCAGATTTTGAGGTGATTGAGATAGTTGATGATAGCTATCCTTACCCTGCACTATTAGGAATTGATTGGGATTTCAATAATTCCACTGTGGTTGATTTAAAGAAAAGACAAATGAAATTTGAAGGATAGGGCCTTAGGGTCATTGCACCCTTGGATCCCGATGAAGGTCAGTGATACATAGAGCCTGTCATAGAAGAAGACCACACATATGAGCTGGACAACATATACAAATTAACAACCAGAAAACATGATTACATTAACCCTATGATACATGGGAACCTAAGATGGCGAAGTGACAATGCATGTTCATCAGATTTAGAAGAAGCACCAAAGAACTGGCAGAACAAAATGTACAAGGTATCTACAAGGAGATGTGCTAGATTAACTAGAGAAGTTCATTGGATCGACACAACAGTGAGTAACTTACCTACCTTTGATGGTCTAAATCCTATAGAAGCATTCTTGTCGAACCTTGAAGAAAGTGTACCAACACAACAAAGATTGTTGGCACTGGACAAGGCCTTGAAAGAAACTCCATCAAGGTGGTGGGGGACACACAAAAACAATATTACAGACTGGGTACAATGTCGCACTTTGATGACATCACGATTTTCAGAGAAAGTAGAAGGCTGTGAAGTTAGATACATAGGTCGAAGCTAGCCAAAAGACCATGTGCGAAGTTGTGAGGAAGCCTGGAGCAACATTCCTCAAGAGCAGTGGGTGCATAAATTCATCAACACAATGGGCACAACCCCTATAAATTGGTACCTTCAAGCAGAACTGCGTCTCATCACTACAGATTGGGAATGTATGACCCAAAACTTTGTAACCACCTTCTTATTTGAAAGCCAATATCCTATAGTGGATCAAGTATTATAGATTATAAGACAAAAAGTGTTTGAGGAGGCACCTAACTTCCCTTTGGAGCAAGAAGAGGATGAATGGACTACGTCTCTTCATAAATTGCAAGGCTGTTACAATATCAATGCTGATGAAGACGATGATCCTAGGAAGGTGAACATCGCTGAAATAGAAGGCAAAAGAGACATAGAAGGACCAAGAGTTGAGATACCTTTCATTGGAAAGCTGATCAAGATCAAGAAAGTCAATAGTGGAACAGAGTGAACACCGAAGCTTGCTAATGTTGGAGAGTATTGGGATGCTTCCACTATTGACAAGATTACAGAGTTACTGCATGAATATCAGGACTTGTTTCCAACCAATTTCACTGATATGAAGGGCATTAAAGGGACTATGGGAGAGATGAGGATCCCTTTGAAACCAGATGCTAGACCAGTCAAACGGAGACCTTACAGATTGAACCCTAAATATAAGGAGAAAGTGAAGATTGAGCTCGACAGAATGCTGGAAGCAGGGATCATAGAACCTGTCAAAGAGTCATAATGGATTATCCCTATGGTGGTACAAGGCAAGAAGACTGGAGAAATATAGATTTGTGTAGATCTTAGGAAGCTGAACAATGCCTGTTTGCATGACCCCTTCCCTACGCCATGCACTGACGAAGTTTTAGATAATGTAGGAGGCCATGAGGTATATTATTTTACAGATGGATTTTTAGGAAACCATCATATCTAGATTACCAAGAAAGAATGCCATAAGTCCAAATTTGCAACAAAATGGGGATCCTACTAGTATACAGTGACGTCGATTGGATTGAAGAATTCCCCAACCATCTTTTCTAGGGTGGTGGTTGAAGCATTCAAGGAGTTTCTACATAAATTTCTAGAAGCATACTTTGATGACTGGACTATTTTTAGTTTATTGAAAAATCACATTGAATGTCTAAGGGTAATGTTGGACAAGTGAAGGCAGTGTCAGATTTCCTTAAACCTGAAGAAATGAATTTTATTTTCACCATTAGGAGTATTGTCATATTGTATGCAAGGAGGGATTGCTGGTAGATCCATCTAATATTGCCATTATAGTTTATCTTCCCCCTCCTACTTCAGTCAAATAGCTGCACACTGCGCTGGGACATAGTGGATACTATAGGAAGTTCATTAAAGGATATGCACAGATCACTGCACCCATGGATAATGTTTTGAAGAAATACTGTCAGTTTCACTGGACAAAAGAATTTTAGTAGAGCTTCTACATGCTCAAACAAAGAATGATTACTGCACCTATTCTGGTTTTTCCAGATTGGAGCAAGGAATTCTACGTACATGTCGATGCATCTTCCATTGCATTAGGATCCGTGTTAGCACAATCGGGAACAAGAGACATTAACCACCCATTATACTTTTCTAGTAGGAAGCTATCAACAGCTGAGACTAATTACACCACTACCGAGAGAGAAGGGTTAGCCATGGTGTTGCACTGCAAAAGTTCCTCCACTACTTGCTGGGAGGACACTTTAAAATGTTTACTGATCACTCCGTGATGAAATACCTAGTCAACAAGACAATGTTGGGGGGAGAATATGCAAATGGATTCTGCTGTTTTAGGAATATGATTTTGAGATCATGGTTAAGCTAGGAAGAATGAACAAAGGTCCTGACCACTTGTCGAGGTTGGAACATGGAGAAGAGCCTACTAGTCTGGAGGATACACTGCCGGATGCACAGTTCCTAGCCATTAGAAAGATTGATGATCACTTCGCATAGATAGTCCAGTTCCTGTCAACAAGAATGGCACCTAGTGAATATACAATCACCCAGAAGAAACAACTAGTAGTGCGCGCTGTAGACTTTTCACTCATAACTGGACAACTATACAAGATGGGACCTGATGAGATATTTAGGAAGTGCGTTATGGAGGCAGAGAGACAATTGATCCATTCTGAAGCTCATGAAGGCATCACAGGAGGACACTATGCAAGGAAAGCAATTGCGCAAAAGGTTCTTAGAGCTAGCCTTTGATGGCCTAACCTACACAGAGATGTTAAGGACTATTACAGATCCTATGATGTATGCCAAAGAGTTGGGAAACCATCCAGAAGAGATTAAATGCCTTTAGCACCACAGATGAACCTACAAGCATTTGAGAAATGGGCCATTGACTTCGTAGGACCTATAAACCCACTAGGAAAGCGCACAGGAGCAAGGTACACAATCACTATGACAAAGTACTTCACTAGATGGGCCGAATCAAGAGTAGTTAAGGATTGTAGTGCAACTACAACTTCATGCTTCATATTTGATTACATCATAACCAGGTTTGGATGCCCAAAGACCCTTATGAGCGATCAAGGAACACATTTCATCAATAAGACCATTGAATCCTTGACTGAGGAATTTTCAGTCCACCATCATAAGAGCACGCCTTACCATCCACAAGCGAATGGGATAGTTGAAGCATTCAACAAGATCTTGGAGACAAAATTGATGAAGATTTACAGTGTGAACAGGGATGACTGGGATTTAAGAGTACCAATAGTACTATGGGCCTATAGAACCACTTGCAAGAAGCTAATAATGCAGACCCCTTTTAAGTTGTTTTATGGTCTAGAAGTCGTTGTTCCAATGGAATATTTGGTACCAAGCCTAAGAATCGCTTCCTTTATAAGTATGGATTACACTGGAACTGTTCAAGAGAGGCTTGCGCACTTGTTCGACCTAGAAGAAGACATATTTATTGCAGGATTCCATCAACAAGTATAGAAGGACAGAGAGAAGGATTACCATGACAGGCACATCAAGAAGAGGGCATTTAAGCAAGGTGATTTGGTATTGGTATATGTCAGCAAGTTCATGAAGAATCCAGGAAAGTTCCGAATGCATTGGCTCAGACCATACAATATTGCCTATGTTACAGAAGGAGAAGTTGCACAACTGAAGACTTTGAATGGAGAATGGAAGGAAGGGTTGGTGAACGGGCGCCGGTTGAAATTGTATTATGACAACCAGCTACCTTGCGGCTCTCAGTAAAAGCATGAGGAAAAGGTTCTAGGTACTAGGTGCAGTTGAAATTGGGTACCAGACATAGAAAATACAATCTGCATAAGGAAGGGAGGCATGAAGCAGAAAGAAAAGGCTGCCTCGTGCAGTCTAAATTCACAGTAAAATAGAAGGATCATATATGAAGTGCCTCGGGACAAGTCACAAGTGAGTGTTGGGGGCCTGTTGGCCCTTGGATATGGAAGCAAGCGAAGAATAAGGAAGAAAAGGAAAAACACAAATTGCACGGAAGACACAGTGACTGATACTGGGTCAAAGTGAGCAAAAGAGAAGAAAAAGTAGAGTGAAGTAAGAAAAAGAAATCCATTGGACGAGGAGATCAAGGATGAAAGATCAACATGTAAGATGGATCGTGGACAACTCAGCAAGTAAAAAAATCCATCGTTGGATTATTTGGAGCACCGCGCGAGAAGGAAGGAAAGACAGGCTGGCGAATCCCTAAAAACATGGGTCAGGTTGACCTAGGGTTTTGGTATCTAGGGTTTTGACACTTAGGTTTTAACCTAAGGGTGTCCGAGAACTATTGTAATGTATAAATAGAGGTCTAAGGGACCTGGGATGGGTTTTTGGTATTGTTGGCGATAGATAGGTTGAGAGTTCATTGTTCTTGTGTGATCGAGTGAGTACTATCGTGTGAGAAGGAAGTGATGAGTGTGAGAGCCTTCTGGTATTGTAAGATCTAGAACTGGGTGTGAAGATCAATCCTGCAGCTGGGTGCACTGGGAGGGGAGAGATAGAGAGGAGAAGAAAGAAGATCTACTAGCTAAGAGCATACACAAGAACTATATGATTCATCTTAATATATTATAAAGCACAGTTCTGTGGACGTAGCCCTAGAGAGAGGGTGAACCACATATATCTCGTGTTGTGTGTGATTGATTCTCTGTTCTTTGTCATTTGATATACTGTTATTTCATTGTTCTGTTAGATCTTATAGATAGTTGTGTGGAGTAGATATGAGCTGGTAAGTGATATATAAATGTTGTATTGTTATTGTATTAGATCCACTTGGTATTCCCTTTGGTTGTAGACATCTTTGTCCTACAAGCCCCCCATAATTGCTTCGGGTGAGACTGCATCTGCCTCTTAGGTGTTGCCAAAAGGGCCAGTAGTTAGGGCTTGTTTGTGCGCTCTTGGAGTTGAACCCTAGGTCTTCCCCTATTGCAACAAGACCTATTTCCAATGCTTGTTTATTATTGGAATCACTGTGAGGATGTATTTTTCTATTATAGACTTTTCTGTATTGAATTTTCATTCTTTCTTTTATTTTATGAAATGATTACTTTGAGATGGTGAATGTAAGGTTTTGGATGATAATGTAATGACATAATTTTATATACGCTTTCATGTTCATACATACATACATGTGTGTGTGTGTGTGTGTGTGTGTGTTTCTTGAATATAATTTTTTTCTAGAAGTAATCATAGGAATGTATGTTTATCCTTTTGTTCACTAGTTAAATATACTCTCCTAACTAGGATAGGTAGAATAGGACTACATTTTGCATATATATTAGAAGCATTATACATTTTTCATTTCACCTTAATTTCACATTAAAATATTAATGGTTGTTGGGATAGAATATGGATGGCTTACCTATTTCAAATCGTGTGAGGTTTAATTGTGACTTTACATCGAGGATAACCCCTAATTATGAGTAGGGATTTTTTCTCATGTCAACATGGGTGCTTATTGTTGGTCAATATTTTTGAATACCTAATCCTCATATTATGGTAATATGAAAATATTATTGTAAATAATAGGAATGTGAAGAGTCGTAGGTGATAGGAAGAGTCACTCGGAAGGGGAAGACTAACAATCATCCAAATGTATATTTATTGAGATTCCATGTTAATGAAATTATCAAGTGTGAAGTTACATTTTCTACCCATACCTATCATGTTAGTGGTATCAAAGCCAAGCAAGTTAGCTCCATTATTTTATGTGTTGGGAATTTCATTTCCCTCCTTCCGCGCATGCATAAATGTCTCTTTGTCTTACTTCTCTTAGTCTACAAGTTTTTCTTTCATCTCCCACTTCATCTTGTCAATATCGATCTTCTCCAACATAACACATTATCCCTTCAGTTCATAGAAGTAAACCTAACCCTACTCAAGATTGTTGGAATTATTCTCGCTTGGGGTATGGTTTTGAGTTTTTTGTTCTAGTTCATGTTTCTTAATGGATTATTGGTGTCCCTGAGCTGGCTCTGAGCCTCCTCCCTACAAAACTCACAATACCTGATCAATGACATAGCTATAGACTCTTTTTATCTTTCATAGGGAATGCTATTATTTTTAATTAATGTTGAGACATGGATCGACAAAAACGGAGGCCGCACAAATGGATCCTTTTGTCCAACACTCTTTATCCATAGTCTAATTCATCTAATTTTCTCTATCTTAGCCATTTCTCATCGTCTTAGTAGGAATGTGTGACCCTTAATTTGTTGTACTGATTTCAAATTATGTCCGATGCACACTCAGGACCCACTCAAAAAGGAAATAAAGGATAATGGATGTTTGCTTGTGGTTGTTGCTACTTCATCTATGAAACAATCAAGCTTGAATTCATTTGCATCAAAACCCCACTATGTTCCATAACTTAGGGACATACATCCAAATCGATTCACCAACATAGATACCTTTGCAAAATTTGATTTCTAGTCTTTATCTCAGTTTTTTCTCTGAGTTTTTCATAGCGTTCTCTGTATTCTGGAGGCTACCAAGCCTCATTCTTCTACCCTGCACAAGAACCTTTCTTCCCTTTCCCGATGATAAAGGTCGTCACTCAATGTAGCTTGCATACATCAAATAGCTATCAATGGAAATGATGATTTAGGACAATAAACATCAAACTCTGCCATACTCTGTCACTAGGAACTTAGTACAAAATATTGTCCTGGATGCCACTTAGGTCTTTGATTTTGACTTCAGAGCTCAGTAAAATTCTTAGTGCAACTATGTTACACGTCAAAATGTCACACTTATGTTTGGCACCCTAAGTGTCGCAAAGTGACGTATGCACCTTATTAAGTGTCACATGCACTGTCTCAAGTGTCATATGCACCTTACCAAGTATCACATTCTCTTTGTTAATTGTTGCAACCCCTTGACACCATGAAATACATTTTCCACAATCCCTAAGTCAATTTGGAAGAGAGAACCGATCATTTCGAGTCCAGAACCATACCTTTTTCTTGGAAAAATTGACCATTTTTTGGCAATTTATAAGGGTGGTGCTCCCCTAATCAATTTGAGTTGGTGCCAACACTCCCCCTACCATGTTAAGGGGGAGAAAATGGTGATCTATCTCTCACTAAGGGGGGGTGCTAGTATTGTTAGAGGAAAATATGGGATATTCCACCTTTTCCTAAGGGCCAACTCTTAAGGGATGAGGTTGGTTGTGGTTGACTCCTATACTATGTCCCTATCCTAGGATCTAATCCCAAATGAAGGAGCCACATCCTCATACATTTACCTCATTATCTCATGGTGGTTAATCCTCTCAAGCCTATATATTAAAGGTATTTCCAAGGTGAAGGGGGGGAAGGAAATTGTTGTGGTATCATCATTCTTATCTTAAGATATTCATACAAGGGGATGGATGAGGAGAGTTTGGAGAAGTTACTACATCATCAAGCATGATTTGTAAGTGCCTTATTTTGTCTTTCCAAATAATATAGACTTGGCCTATTCCCTTCAAGTTCATGTGTTACACATTTTCTTGTTTATTGTTGTTTCAATGTTCATAGATAGATCCGCTTTTCTTAATCATATAGAATAGGGGAAAGAGTTCCTTTGCTTGTCTTTTCAGAACTTCATTTTCTCTAAAGAGCTTGGAGATCAAGCCCAAGGATTGAAGCAACGAGGATGAACATCGCAATAAGGTACATTGCATTATTCTTCTCTCTTGCTTTATTGATTGAGTTAGATCTAAAGGGAAAGTAGAAATCATTTGTTTACTTATGTATTTGGACCAAATATAGGGGTCTTGGTACAAAGGGGAACTTAGCCTATCCGCACAGTAATATTTCTCACAATAGAAAAATGGTGACTCCACTCGAGATCGACTTTGTCTATTCTTTCCTTTGTTTCATATTGAATCCTTGCTTGTGATTAGATATTGCTTGTTTGATTCTTCATTATGATATATTTCCCTTCCCTCTTATTATTTGAAGAGTTTACAAAGTCATTCACTGAGTCCCTACTGAGTTTTAGTTGTTGGAAGCCATTTTTGAACTTTTTTCAGAAATCAACACTCCCCTATAGTTCATACTAGGGCCCCATTGGTTGATTAGCACTCCCCCTAAGCCTCCTAGGGGGCACCAAAATGCCCTTTTCCTTTGGTAACAGGGGCACCAGTCTCCTCTTTTAGGTGGTTTTGTGAGTTTCTTCTTAGTTCTGCTCAGTCTTCTTTTGAGAGGCATTTATCCAAGAGTCCCATGATTTGTCTGTGACTTTGTTTTCTTGAGAATTTGACATTTATTACTCATTTCATTTACTTATTTGAGTTTGAAAATATATTCTAGTTGTGATCCCCTTGTGTTAAATATATCCCTTGGTTCATCTTACCTTTCAGTTATTTGATCTTCATCTCACAAAGTTTTCAGATTGCTTGATTGTTTAGGAGTTTTCATCAACTAGGGTTTGCAAAGGTTGTTTGGTATTGAGCCTTTTTGTCTTCATTGAAACATCTCATTTTCTGATGATTAGGTATCTCTTTTTTACCAAAACCCAGTCATGAATGTTGTTTCTTTTTGCTTGTGTTTTGAGGATTTTTATGAGTGCTTGTCTTATTTCTCTTTTGCATCTTCAAGTCCTTGATTGAGCAAGTGATGTCACACTTGTTTCTTTTAGTTCTCATCATTTTTTAGTGAACTTTGTTTGATTTCTTTTCTTGCTTCGTATTTCTTTGTATCAAACATTGATAGTTTTGATTTTGGATTTCAGAAACATTTTCTTTGTAGTTTAGCATCGTATTTCTCTAGAAATTTAAAGTTGCATAGTTTTTGAGTGCTTGCTTGTTTTAAGAAGAATAGAACTCTTCTCCTTCCCATGCATAGAATTCATTGAAAAGAACAAATTGCATCTCATTCTCTTGCACTCTATTGGATTCGAGTCTCTCACACATCATTAGTTTCATCTACATGAAACCATTGACTAAAATCCATTAAAATCAACCACGCGCTAATAAAAACAACTAGATTTTTTTTTTTTTTTTAGCACACCAAAAATAGAACAAGATTAAGGTCTTTGGACTAGAAAAGTGAGTAAATTGTCCAAGACTACTAAACAGACTGTAGAGCACTAAAGAGTGAAAAAATACAAATTTTATATAAGCATAGCCGAGAACCCCTTCTTACACAGGGGATAAACATGAGGTTGCATGTGGAAGAGCAGTGGAGATTACCCCTCCAAATATTGACCAATCGTAGCGGACATATCATATACTGGGGGTCCTTCCTGAAGTGTCACTGACTCATTTGGTCTCGGTACTTCTTGAACTCTGAATCTCTTCGGGGTCCTTTGGAGTCTACTAGTCCACTTGTCCTCAATCCTCTAAAAGAATTTCAGACTTTGATATCCTTCCCATACATTTGTTCTCGATTGTCAACTGTACCCACCCGGAGGCTGATTGCGAGTTGGTAACGTTAATAGCCTTTCCTAGTTATTTACATAGGTGACTATGGGGGGATTGCTATGGTACTTGAGGTAGATGTCGTATCACACTCTCAGTACCCTTGGAGGGTGATCCCATGAAAGCAAGGGTTTCTTGCACCAAGAAGGGTTGTCACGTGGAGGTTAAGGTAGCTGCTTCTCATTTCTTCACTGGCGGCTTGACATCTCATCTTCGAAAGATCCTTGAATCTATTTTTGGTTGGTTGATTGCTTTTAGTTTTCTTAGGAGTGTGTTTCTTTGACTTTTGTAGTTGGCCTTAGGATCGAATATCTTACAATATATAAGGTATGGATCCTGAATTTCAGGAACCTCAACCCAATGTTTCTTACAAGGGAATGGTTGAAGAACAAACTTCTGAAACTGAGAGTGTAGCTCCTGGAAGTGGCCAACACGTAGAAGAACGAGTCACAACCTTCATATAAATCCTTGCATCTTGCACGGATCCTCTTTTTACTGATCCACTTGGCCTACTGCTCACTAATCCACCATCCAAGACATTTATTGATTCCTATTCTTCTTACATTTTACCGCCCGGTTCAACCATTACACAATATTTTGGCATGAACCCACCATTTTTTTGTTTTGCTAAAGGACTTGGGAATTTATCTTTTTCCACAACTCTTGTAGTTGATACTGTTGGTGCTTCTTTATTAGGAACATTGATGACCCAGGTAACCTTGACACAATCACTTGTGAATATATCTCCCTTCGCACATGGGTCAAGTAATATTCCTGCTTCATAGTTTTCACACATGCACACACCAAGTTCTTTACTTGGTCATCCCATTGGTCAGATGGCCAACATTCAAATCGTTCACAAAACCACAGTTGATTACACCCTACATTGGAGGTCAATCTTCAATGGGAGGCCAACTTTTAGCTGGGGGGAAACCTTCAGCCAAAGGGAAATGTTTTACTAGGGGGAAACCTATATGGTTGCAACATCAACAAGCATGGGGGAAAGGCTCTTATTCAAATCCTTCTATCCATACTATCACTAACATGTATCCTGGACATCCATTTCCAGGAGTTACTACTCCTTTATGGGGTAAACCTAATATGGCAGGAATTCCTTCGCAAGGAACTTTTCCCTATCAATCCGTAAACCCCTTGAATCCAACACAACAGTCCCTTCAATAAAAATACATGGGGGGACCATCAGGTCAATATCAATATGTAGGAGATCCATATATTCAATCACAGTACATGGGTTGATCACTAGGACAACCACCATACATGGGTGGACAACCAGGACAACCACACTATGTGGGTGGAAAACTCGGGCAATCACTGTATATGGGAGGACCATCTAGTTTTTCCATCCCGCTGCAACCTGGATATGGTCCTACTTTTGTTCCTATGCCACATGGTTATCACCAGTATCCACACGCTAACCAAAAATTGCCATTTTTGGCTACGTTAGATCTGCTAGATCTATCGCGTTTAATAAATGATCCCATTCTACATGCCCCATTTTGGCCCACCATCCCTACCAAATTACTGCCCGACATCCTGAAATTCGACATAAAACCTAGGAATATCATAACAATCATGTTATGAATTTCCATTTATGGTGTTCTTAAAACTCTTTGATGGATGATTCCATTCGTCTGAGACTTTTTCAGAGAACACTTATAGGTCCAACAATGAAATGACATATCAAGTTGCCACATAACTCCTTTGTTGACTTTAATTCTCTTGCAATGGCTTTCCTGACACATTTTCAGTTTCCTATATGAGACGATACTGGTACATAACTTTTTACCTCACTCTGAACATCCTCTTCCACCCACATATATTATCATATTCATGAGTAGAGGCGGTGAAGACAGTTGATTGAAGGTCCAATTCTGGACCAAATCCTCATGGACTGGTTTACAAAGTCGTTCTTATTGGTTGTGGAGCCTGATTGTCTTCCTTATTCATAGGTTTGTTTTAGCCTTGCTTGGACCCCATTCCCTAACAAGGGGTGTGGGG
>JASDQU010104671.1:510747-525256 GCA_032191745.1 Picea mariana | reverse complement strand
AAATCACAAAATGACATTGTCTCAGGGTGAGTACATATAGAAGGTGTTGGAGAGGTTTAGAATGCAGAATGAAAAACCAATTAGTACACCTTTGGCCAGCCATTTCAAATTAACCAAGGAAATGTGTCCCAAAACACATGAGGATATGGAGTACAGGTCCAAGGTCCCTTATTAATCAGTAGTTGGCAGCTTGAGGTATGCGATGGTTTGCACAAGACCATATATTGTACATGTAGTGGGAGTTGTGAGCAGGTATATGAACAATCTAGGTAAAACACATTAGGAGGCAGTAAGGTTGATTCTCGGGTATTTTATAGGTACTTGTACTCATGCATTATGTTTTGGAGGTTTAGACATTTTTCTACATGAATTTGTTGATTCATATATGGTAGGTGATAAAGATAGTAGGAGAAGCACCAAAAGGTATGATTTTACTATAGGTGGAACAATAGTAAGTTCGATTTAGAAACTGCAAAAGGTTGTTTCACTTTCAACAATGGAAGCAGAGTATGTTGATGCTACAGAGGGTAGTAAAGAGATGATTTGGTTACGAAGGTTTATGGAGGAATTGGGAAAGAAGTAGGAGAATAGAAGTTTGTACTATGACAACGAGACTGCCATTCATCTTGCAAATAACTCAGCCTTCCATTCAAATACTAAGAATATACAACTCAGGTACCATTTCATACGATCAGTCTTGGAAGATGGGCATTTGAAGTTGGAAAAGATACATACTAGCCAGAATCATGCAGACATGTTAATAAAGGGAGTGACCCGGGAGAAACTGAGTTCCTGCTCATTTTTAGTTGGTCTTCAAGCATGAAGGTGAAGATGAGAAATTTGTTAGTTCCAAGGTGGAGTACAGTGCAGTAGGGACACCAACAGTGTAGTTGTTGTGATCAGTCTCCAAGTGGGAGATTGTTGGTTGTGGAGCCAGATTATCTTCTTGATTCAGAGGTTTGTTTCACTCATGCTTGGACCCCATTCCCTAAAGAGGGGGGGGTTGGGGGGGCTTCCCCCCCCACAAATGTCTCCCCACTCCCCCCCATTACAGGGAATTCGAGGGAAACACCCCTGAAGTGAAATATTGGGAAAATTTTCCTTGTAAAATATTGTAATTTCATAGTCAATCTGGACCGTTCATTATAAAGACCCAGATCTGACGGTAGAAATATTTTTAGGGTTTTTTTCCCTAAAATGAAACCTTCTTTTATGAGGTAATTGTATTGTGGCTATGTATTATTGTGATTATTTTGTTCTAAGAGAGGAGACTGTGAGAGAAAGAAGAGGAAGTCACAGTGGGCATGTTGTAGGTTGTATCTCTTCATTTTGCTCGATAATAAAAAGGAAGGACTTGGAAATTTTTCTGGTGGATGTAGCCCACACTGGGTGAACCACATATATATGTGTCTCTATTTTATTGTGTATCTTCTGTGTTTTATTTCCGCATTTGTTTTATTTTATTTCTTTGTGATCCTATTTTTACAACAACTCTTACCTCCCATCGCCCATGATGTTGCTATGGGAAATGTAGTTACTAAGGAGCAGGATATCAGTCGTGCACAATATTTAGACTTGGTATATTCTCATTTTGACACACTTTATGATATGATCCATCATGCTTCTCTCTCTTCAAATGATCCAAAAAGACTTGCTCCAAAACCAAATTATGTTTCACACACCAAAACTACTTTCGCTCCTACTGAAACCTCCGAAGTGAATGCGATCGAATCCACTTCATCTCATAAACAAGGAGGTAAGAAGAAAAACAAGGGTAAATCCAAGAAATATTTTTACCAGCAGGATACTACAAAGACAGTTGATACTCAACCGAATAGAAATGATAAGTTTCCTTGCATGATTTGTGAGGAAGACCATTACACGAAATATTTCCCTTATCGCGAGGAAGTCGATAAATTTATGAAGGGTGCCTCTCAACCTACAGTGTTAACTAACTATTTATCGGTTCAACAAAAGCATCTAGTTGCCCAAAATCATGTCCCTCTGCAAGGGGGTGTCACGGGTCATTCCCACAATGGGGATGCTTCCTCGAGTGCCTCTAAGATGTATATGTTTAAGACAATTAATGTAACTACTTGAGAAAATACTTCTGAAACTACTCTAGGTGATCAGGATAATGGAAAGGCTATTGATAAACCCTCCACATCCACTCCTCCTCCATATTCCAATCCTCTTCAGATTGAGAAGCCAATTTCTGATGCAGTGTTGTGCCCGCCCAAGAGCACAATTCAAAAAGCGACATTTAATCCAAATGTCCATGCCACAAAAAACTACAATATTGTTGAATATTTGGTGCAAGAACCTTGTGCTATGTCATCTCTTGAAGTTCTACAAAACAATCCAAGTCAACATAGAACCTTGTTATCCGCTATTGGGGCTATGGATCTAGAGGAATCAAATCCGATTACGTGCAATCTGGACTATTTTAAGGAGAGGCTCTCACATCACCTATTATTCCAAATTCAAATTTTGGTTGGTGGAAATAACATCCATCACACTATTTTGGATTAAGGAGCCTCCACTGTTGGATTATTGAGAGGGGGGGTCAATCAATAATAGAGCAATTGAATCCTTTTCTAACCACAAAATGTAAGTGTTATATCAATGTAGCATTATCATCCAATAATTTCATAATAAATAAACAATGAACAAATGATAAATCATACATATACATGGTACACCAATGTTTTTACATGGAAACCCAAAGCAAGAGAAAACCACATAATGATTTTTCTTATTTGTCTTTAAGAATTACATTCATTGGAAGCACCAACTTCATTTGTTTTCCTGCTGCAACTGGAAGGAGCTCCAACCCCATAGTTTCTTAGGATACAACCCGAGGGAAGCTCCAACTCCCCAATTATCTGGCTACAACCAAAAGGAGGCTACAACCCCCAATGTTCTCCAGATATAATCGAAAGGTGGATACAACCACATGTCTTTGCCCTATTCAACCGCCCTGATGTAGAAGTAGAATGATGGAACCATTGTCACACTATCACTATGAGATATACTATTGTAAACATGTACCAATCAAAATGTAATCAATCTGTACCAATAACCTGTAATAAACCTGTACCATAAACAATTGCATCAACCATGCACCAACCTGTACCATCAAAGAGTGCATCAATCATGCACCAAATATGTACCAATCATGTATCAACTACACATCAACTATGACTCATCAATATGTACCAACATCATCAACTATACACCTCATGTATGTGCCAACTCATCAACTACTTGTCTCAACCATGTACCCAACATGTACCTCAACCATATACCAAATACATATACCAATATAACCATCAAAATTTCTCTAGCAATACATCACACTATCCAGAACCAAATACCATAAACCCTTACATAAAACCATGTGCCATAACCTCACTTTTATGTAGCCTCAAAGATGTATCATTCATAAGCCAATCATATACCAATACCACTAACAAGTTTCTCTCACAATGCACCAAAAGATATGCCAATAAATCAAACTAAGTGCACTAACAATATACTTCAATAGATATTCCTCAAAACCATTCTACAAAAATCCCTAAACTTCCAAGAGGGAATCCAACAGATTTACAACGAAAACCTTCAACTAGATTCATAAGTTCAACACTACACATATGAAAACCATACCTTTTTCTTCTTGTAGCATTCTGTTGCCGCGGTTTTTCTGTCGCACTTTTCTTGCTCTGATTTTCCTACCGCACTTTTTTTGCCACACTTTTCCTGCCGCGATTTTTCTGCCGCACTTTTCCTGCAGCGATTTTCCTACCGCACTTTTTCTGCCATGATTTTTCTGTCGTACTTTTTCTGACACATTTTTCTTGCCGCACTTTTCTCTAACAATAATACATTCCCCAAAAACCTTTCACAAAATAGATATTCAATGATATTCAATGGGTGATTAAATGAGAGAGCCTTTCCTCTTATTTATACTTTCATGTAACATCCTCAAGTGGTTACCTATTAACCATCTTAACCCACTTTCCTTATTGTAGGGTTAACCCACTTATAACCACTTATCCACTTAACTTAACCACTTTCCATAATTAGTAATTTCTCCATTAACTTTATTATTTAAATAATTTCTTTTGCATCCTCTTGAAATTATAGTACACTCGTCACTTCACTTTATTATTTAAATAATTTCTTCTTTGCAAACACTTTGACTACTTTGACCTTTTGGTGCTTCTAGATGACTCATGAGGGTTCTCCAACTTCATAGGGCCATAACTCTCTAACCATGAGGAGTATTGTGACGTTCCACATACCACCAGAAATGGCATGACATGTACTATCCATCTAGAAAAGTTTTACCTGGAAATATATCAAAACGCATACCATTATCCATAAAAATAACTTGGGTCCATTACCCAAACCTTTGTGCTACTAGAATTCACTACTGGACTTTCTTCAAGGGTTGAAATCAATGACAACCAACCCAATTAATCAACAATATCCCCCTTTGGCATTGATGGAAACACTCTGATGCAATACTGAATTCATATCACTCATGCTCCCCCTGTGAACATCACTCCCCCTGGAACCATGCCTCTATGCTCTTTCTCCAAGCATTTACCTTTGCATCCGATAAATATCTCCCCCTTTGTCATCAATGGAAAAGGTATCTTTCCATCCAGGGGCTTCTCCCCCTAATTGAATTGTCCTTGGGGATACTCCCCCTAACTGAACTCTTCCTGAAACTGATCTCCCAACCTAAAATGTCCTTTGTATGGTGCTTCCTCATGTATATCTAAGACATATAAGATAAGCATTCAAAATCATTCATTTTGGATTATAAATTACTCTGAGTCTCTGGCAAAGATACTCAAAGGCTTCCCATGGAAGCGGTTTTGTAAAGATGTCTGCCACTTGTTCTTTTGTGCCCACATATTCAACTCTGATGTTATTCTTTGTAACTTGTTTCCATAGAAAGTGATACTTGATTGGAATGTGCTTCTTCTTGGAGTGCATCACTAGGTTCTTTGAGATATTGATGGTGCTTGTATTATCACAATAGATTGGAATGGGCTCATCACACTCAACTTGTATATCTGTCAGAGTTTTTTTCATCCATAGAACCTGTGTACAAAATGTTGTTGCTGTAATATACTTTTCCTCACCTGTAGATAAGGATATTGATGATTTTTCTTGCTTAGCCATGATACTAAACACTCACCCAAGTAGAACATTTCTTCATTGGTGCTTTGTCAATCATCAATGTAACCTGTCCAATCTACATCTGTGTAGGAAATAAGTGATAGATCCTTTCCTTTTGGATACCATAATCCAAACTCTTTTGTTCCTTTGAGATATCTGAAAATCCTCTTCACTGCTACAACATGTGTTTCCTTTGGTGTTGCGTGAAATCATGTCACCTGTCCAACTGCCTGCATTACATCTGGTCTGAATGATATCACATATAGTAAGCTGCCAATCATTGACCTATATTTCCTCTGGTCTATAGACTTTGACTCGTCATCTTTTCTCAACTTGCAACTGGTTTGCATAGGAGTGGTAACTGGTTTGCAATCTTCCATTCCAAACTTCTTTAGCATTTATGTGAAATACTTAGTTTGAGAAATAAGAATTACTTGATTGCTTTGACGTATCTGAATACCCAGAAAGAAGTATATTTCTCCGAGTAATGACATTTCAAATTCATTCTGCATATCCTTTGCAAATTTTCATCTTAACCTGTCATCATTGCTTCCAAAAATAATATCATCAACATAAAATTCAATTAATAAAATATTATCTTGAGTTACCTTGATGTAGAGGTTGTTGTCTGCACTTCCTTTTCTGAACCCTGCATGTTGTAGATATTTATCCAATCTATAGTATCATGTTTTAGAAGCTCATTTTATACCATACAAGGCCTTCTTTAATTTACACACATAATCTGCATTCTCTGACAACTGGAATCCTTATGGTTGTTCAATGTAGACTTATTCTTCAAGTTCCCCATTCAGAAAGGCTAATTTCACGTCCATCTGATACACTTTAATATTCTTGGAGCATGCATAAGCTAAGATTAATCATATTGCTTCCATTCTAGCAACTGGAGAAAGTGTCTCTTCAAAGTCAATTCCTTCAACCTATGTGTATCCTTTACATACCAATCTAGATTTGTTCTTTGTAACCTGTCCATATTCATTCAATTTATTTCCGAATACCCACTTTATGTCAGTAACATTATTATTCTTTGGTCCTGGAAACAATTCCCAAGTGTCATTCTTCTCTATTTGATCCAATTATTCATCCATGGCCTTATTCCAAAATTCATCCTTGCTGGCCTCTTCAAAAATGTTTGGTTCAATCGTAGATGAGAGAGCTAGGTGTGTTTTTTCCGGTGAACATATTCTTCTTCTAGCCTCAACTCCTACATCTTTGTTTTCGATAATCTGATCTGAAGGATGATTCTTCTGTACTCGTTTTCTATGTGTCTTTGGAGGCACTTTCTAAACTTTATCTTCTACTTATGTCTAATCCTCTTCATCTTCCCCTTCTACTTCTTCTTCATCTTTTTTTTCTTCTTTGTAAAGTTGTTCCATTGATTCATTTTCTTCTTCGTTTAATTCTCGTATACACGTTTCATCAATTGTTACATTGATTTTTTCCACAACTTAGTTAAACCTCAGATTGTAACACTTGTATGCTTTCCTTGTACTTGAGTAACCAACAAGTACTCCTTTTTCCACACAAGAGTCAAACTTTCTCATTCTACCATCTTCTCTTTTGATGTATCATTTGCTTCCAAAAACTCTGAAGTGCTTCACATTTGTTGGTCTTCCTTTCCATAGCTTGTAGGGGGTTTTGTCAGTGTTGTTTATGAGAATTACTCCATTTTGAATGTGAATTGTTGTATGCACTGCATGTGTCCAAAAGATATCTGTCAATTTGTAATCCATTAGCATTGTTCGAGCCATTTCATATATTGTCTTGTTCTTTCTTTCAACAAATCCATTATGTTGAGGTGTCCTAGCAACGAAGAATTACATTTTTATTCCATGTTTAATGCAGTAGTCCATAAATTCCTTTGAAGTGAATTCTCCTCCGTTATCAGATCTCAAACATTTGATTTTTGAATCCATTTCTTTTTCAACCATTTCCTTGTATACCTTAAAGTTTTCAAAAGCTTCTGACTTATTCCTGAGAAATCAAACTGCAATCATTCTTGTATAATCATCAACTAATAACATAAATTATTTCTCACATTTTAAACCCTTTTTTGTAGTTGGTCTAACTAGATAAGTATGCACAATTTCTAGTGGTCTTGTTGTTGAATATTCCTTTGATTTAAACTTGGTCTTTGTTTGCTTTCCTTGTTGGCAATGCTTGCATAAAGTGTTTGTTGGTTTTGTGATCTGGGGAATTTCTCTAACTGCTTCCTTTTTGTTGGCTTTGACAAGGTTATCAAAGTATATGTGACCCATTGTTTTGTGCCATAGCCAAATTTCATCTTCCTTTCCTATACAACACTTTTCATTTCCAATTTCACTTAATACATAAATGTTGCTTGAAGTTCTTGCAACTGTTGCAATCAATTTTCCTGAACCTTCTTTTCTTATCTCGCACTTTTGTGAATCGAAAGTAAGTTTATGACCTTGGTCACACATTTGACCCACACTTAGAAGATTATGTTTCATATCTTCTACTAGTAGAACATTTTCTTCCTTGGTATTATTGTTTCCAATTCTGACTATGCCTTTTCCAATGATTTTAGCTGAATCATCATTTACGAAGAAAATTGATCCATATATTTCCTTTATTAATGTAAGAAACCTTTCTTTATCACCTGTCATGTGTTTTGAACAACCATTGTAAACATACCAACCACATTTCTTTTTCTTAGCTTGTAGAGCGAGTGTACATTCTTCATTGCTATATTGATTCTTCTTTCTTATCCATGTTCTCTTCTAAGGTTCATGTCTATGACTATTGTTGTTATGTTGTGGTTCTCTATGAGGAACTTTCATTACGCAATCTTTGGCCATGTGTACAAATTTTTTACAATTGTAGCATTCCACTTCAGTGCTCAATGATTCAAACCTGTTGTAACTTCTTCTCTGTGTTTCACTAGGCCTTCTTGGATAACCTTTTTGTGTATGAATTTCATAGTTGTTTATGTTCCTCCTATTAGCTCTGCAATTCATAGCTTTATGTCCAAAATTATTGCATGCATAACATAAACCAAAAAATATAGTTTGATACCTGGGAGTTGAAGATCTTCTGAAAGGATTTTTTCTTATGAATCTTTCTTCTTCCTGAGGCCTATCTATTTCTGTCGGTCATTGATTCTGAAATCTAAATCTTATTGATCGAGGAGTGTCCCTATAATCTTCCTTGTAGGTCTTCGTATCGCCTTTGATTTTTTCTGCATATCTTTTTGGATATGTTTCTTGTTATGTTGTTTTGGAGCTTGATCCCTTTTCTGTCTGATTGTATCCAAGTCTGGACTTTTCATGATGAGGATTTTGACTGTTGATAATCTTATCCAAAACTTTTGAGTTGTTCTGTATATTTTTCTCTTGAAGATTCTTTCTTAATGTGACAATCTCTGCTTCCAAATTTCCAATGATCCTATCTCTTTCTTCTATCTGTTCTTTGAGTGTTTCTTCAATTCTTTTATTTTCTTCTATTTGAACCTTCAAATTTGTGATCATTTGTTCTAGTTCCTAAGTGTCTTCTTTCTTGTCTAGTTTTGCTTGTAGCTTCTTTGTTTTCTTATTTTCTCTTCTTATAACTTCTATGGCACACAACAATTCTTGTCGGTAGTCAACTTATGCCTCTTCATATTATTCTTCGGTGTCTTCTTTATCAGATTCTTCTACTGCCATGAATAAAACTCTTTATGTCTCACTATCACTGACTTCATCTTCATCTGATGAGGATATGTCTTCTTTGGTGCATAAGCTTTTCTTAAAATCTTTATTTGTGGTTCTTTTTCCTTTATATGTTTGTTTTCTATTTGAGTAATCTTCATCATTCCTCTTATTTTTCTTATGAGGACATTTGTTAGCAAAATTACCAATACCATCACAATTAAAACAAATCAGTGGAAACTTACCTCTATATCTGTCGTTGGTTCCCTTATTCAATATTTTGACAAAGTTGGCCATTTCTTTATCATCTTTTGAAATGTCATTGCTGCTGCTATGTTCTTTTTCTTTTTTCTTTCCCTTTTTCTTTGACCTTTTGGATGCTTTGAAAGTTGCTTATTTTATATCTAGATTTCCCTGTTCAATTATCATTTCATATGATGTGAATATTCCATGTAGTTCATCCATGCTTATTAAGTCTAGATCTGCTCTTTCTTCTAATGCTGATATCTTAGGATTAAATCTCATAGAAAGAGATCTTAGTACCTTTTGAACAGTTACAGATTCTTTAATTTCTTCTCCCAATCCTATGATTGCATCTATTGTTTCATCAACTCGTAAGAAGTAAGCTGCAATATTTTCATCCTCCTTCATCTTTAGTTGTTCGAACTGACCTCTATAAGTTTGAAGCTTTGTTTCTTTGACTTTTGAATATCCTTCATAAATATTTTGAAGCTTGTCCCAAATATATTTATCGGATTTTCAATGTATAACTTTGGTGTATACCAAATCATAAAGACCATTCAAAAGTGCATTTGTGGCTTTGGAATTATTTTGACCGAGTTTTATTGCTCTTTCATTTGTCAACGAAACTGTTGGTTCTTTGTATCCATCTACAACTGATTGCCAAATTTCAAATCCCTGTGCCTGTATATATGTTTTCATCCTTCTGCTCCAAAATGCATACTTTTTTCCATCAAACTGTGGTATTCCATTTTTATACATGTTATTTCTCTCCATGATCTACCTTTCAATGGTTAAACTGATTTCTGAAGGAACCTGCTCTGATTCTAATTGTTGGATTACTGAGAGGGGGGGTGAATCAGTAATAGAGAAATTGAATCATTTTCTAACCACAAAATAGAAGTGTTATATCAGTGTATCATTATCATCCAATAGTTGTAGAATAAATAAAAAATAAACAAATAAGCAATCATACACATACACAGTACACCAGTGTTTTTACGTGGAAACCTAAAGTAGGAGAAAACCACAGAATNGTTGCAACTGGAAGGAGGCTCAACCCCCTAGTTTCTCAGGATAGAACCTGAGGTAAGCTCCAACTACCCAATTCTTTGGATACAACCAGAAGGAGGACACAACCCCCTATGTTCTCCGGATACAACCAAAAGGTGGCTACAACCACTTGTCCTTGCCTCGTCCAACCGCCCTGACGTAGAAGTAGAATGATGGAACCACTATCACACTATAATTGTGAGTTATATTGTTGTAAACCTGTACCAGTCAACCTTTAACAACCTATACCAATAACCTGTAATCAACATGTACCATAAACAAGTGCATCAACCATGCACCAACCTATACCTCAACCTGTACCATCAAATCATGCATCAACCATGCACCAAATATGTACCAATCATGCATCAAATACACATAAACTATGACTCATCAATATGTACCAACATCATCAACTATACACCTCATGTATGTGCCAACTCGTCAACTACTTGTCTCAACCATGTACTCAACATGTACCTCAACCATATACCAATATAACCATCAAACGTTCTCTAGCAATACATCACACTATCCAGAACCAAATACCATAAGCCATTACATCAAACCATGTGCCATAACATCACTTTTATGTAGTCTCAAGGATGTATCATTCATAAGCCAATCATATACCAATACCACTAACAAGTGTCTCTAACAATGCACCACAAGATATGCCAATAAATCAAACTAAGTGCACTCAAAATATACTTCAATAAATATTCCTCAAAACCATTCTACAACAAGCCCTAAACTTCCAAGAGGGCATCCGACAGATTTACAAGGAAAACCCTCAACTAGATTCATAAGTTCAACACTACACATATGGGTTGGTTTTCAATGATGTCAATGCTTGAAGAAAGTCGGGTAGCAAATTCTGGTAGCACAAAGGTTTGGGTAATGGACCCAAATTTGTTTGATGGATAATGGTATGAGTTTTGATATATTTGCAGGTAGAAATATTCTAGATGGATAGTAATTTTCATGTTATTTCTGGTGGTATGGGGAACATCACATAACTCCTCGCAGTTAGAGAGTTATGGCCACGTGAAGTTGGAGAACCCCCATGAGTCATCTAGAAGCCCCAAAAGGTTAAAGTAGTGAAAGTGTTTGCAAAGAAGAAATTATTTAAATAATAAAGTTAATGGAGAAATCACTAATTATGGAAATTCGTTAAGTTAAGTGGACAAGTGGTTATAAGTGGGTTAACCCTAAAGTAAGGAAAGTGGGTTAAGATGGTTAAAAGGTAACCCCTTGAGGATGCTATATGAAAGTATAAATGAGAGAGGCAATCCTCTCTCATTTATACTTTCATATAGCATGCTCAAGGGGTTACCTTTTAACCATCTTAACCCACTTTCCTTGTTTTAGGGTTAACCTACTTATACCCACTTGTCCACTTAACTTAGCCACTTTCCATAAGTAGTAAGTTATCCATTAACTTTATTATTTAAATAATTTATTTTGCATCCTCTTTGACTTATAGTACATTCATCACTCCACTTTATTATTTAAATAATTTCTTATTTGCAAACTCTTTGACTACTTTGACCTTTTGGGGCTTCTAGATGACTCGTGAGGGTTCTCCAACTTCACATGGCCATAAATCTCTAACCGTGACGAGTTATGTGACGTTCCACATACCACCGGAAATGGAATGACATTTACTATCCATCTAGAATAGTTTTACCTACAAATATAGCAAAACTCATACTGTTATCCATCAAACAAACTTGGGTCCATTACCCAAACCTTTGTGCTACCAGAATTCACTACCGAAATTTCTTCAAGGGTTGACATCAATGAAAACCAAAACAATTAATCAACATCCACCTATGTCAGTTCTTTTCATTGTTGGAGAGCCCTTGGTTCTCCTAAAATTATCCAATATCCTACCACCCTTAAAGTGTTTTATGGACATGGTTTCCAACCTCATGGACTCTTCCAATCTTTTGCTATGACATTGAAGTGTAAAACCGTTTTGTTTTATATCGAAGTGGTTGGCATGCCCCAAGATTATAATTTGTTACTTGGTCATATTTGGTTCTATGTGATGATCGTCGTTGCATCTTCAATGTTTCATATTTTATGATTTCTCGATCAAGGAAAAATTATCACTGTTGATCAACTTGACTATATAACTCCAGATCTCTACAATTATGCGACAAATAATGTCCCTTTTCTAGGAAAATATAGTCTTGAGAGTGTAGGAGTAAGTATCCTTAAGGATTCCTCACTCATGGGGGTTTTTCCTTTACCTTCTCCTATCACCCCACCGATTTCCATGATAAATATAATTTCGACTCAAGTACAACAATCTCTAGAATCACTTGATCCTTTGGTAGTACCCGATCCTTATGAGCATAGTTATTTTCTTGTTTTAATCTAATTAAAAAATGAAACAGACGCTTCCAATAATAGTTCATTTTCTCTGTCAAGATCGTTAAAAAATGAAACAAACCCCCCTCCATTTGAATTGAGTCTCACTTTGGATCGAATACTTGAAGCTTCTTTTCCTTCGCCTAGTGAAAATATTCCTATTAGTAACCAGACACCTAAATGAGGAAAGAATAAGAATCGATGGAGGAAACAATGCTTGGGGGGTAGGTATACAACCTCTAGACATCATGTTGGATTGAAGCTACTAGATTCTATCACACAACATGGGGGGAAAATACCTCTATAGAAACACACTTCTAGTAGTGATCATCTCCTAGGGGTTGTTCCCATTGTAACATAGTAGTTTTTTCTAGAATGAGATTAGTATTTGTTCCTTCTTGTGCTCATAAATACATGAGAATGGGTTATCGAGCTCATTCTTTATTCTTTCTCGTGCTCGTTAAAACATGAGAATAGGTTACCGAGTATACTTTTATCTCTTTTTTGGACTCGTAAAAGATATACGAAAAAGGAACTCTTTAGAGTCTCCTTTAAGCTCTTTTTAGACTCCCTAAACATGAAAATATTGTCGAGTGAAATTTTTTCCTTTCACAATCGTTAAAAGGTTTGAAAGGGCATCTTTCGAGTGGTAGTTTATCTATTTTTTGGCCTCACGAGACTAATTATGAAAAATGAATACTATAGTCAAGAACGACTAGAAGAGTTCTCTCCTATATTGTTTTACACTCTTTTCAGGCTTGGGAGACTAAATTTACAAAAAAATCACCCATGGAGTCGTCTTTAAGTTCTTTTCAGACTCTCTAAACATGAAAAACCACTGACCTTATTTGTGCTTATAAAATTATGCATTGAAGGACTTATGTGAGTCCAATCTCCAGGACCCATACAGGACCAAACCCTCCTCCTTTAGGTTCATTAAACATATTTTGAAGGACTCATCGAAGATGAGCTATACCAAGCATTTGTTATCTTCCTCAATCTCGTTAAAAAACAAAGAGGTACTCACCAATCATGGTGGGGGGGGAGAATTGAAGGAAGTGGTTCGAGTTTTTTGGAATCCATTATGGAAACTATTATTGTCTCCCTTGAACATGGCACCTTCTTGTGTCTCATCTTACAGTTAGGTATGTTGGATTACTGAGGGGGGGATGAATCAGTAATAGAGCAATTCAATCCTTTTTAACCACAATATGCAAGTGTTATATCAATGTAGCATTATCATCCAATAGTTGCAGAGTAAATAAACAATGAACAAATGAGAAATCATACACATACACAGTACACCAGTGTTTTTACATGGAAAACCAAAGCGGGAGAAAACTACGAAATGATTTTTCTTATGTCTTTAAGAATTACATTCATTGGAAACACCAACTTCCTTTTTTTTCTAGCTGCAACTGGAAGGAGGCTCCAACCCCCTAGTTTCTCAAGCTACAACCTGAGGGAAGCTCCAAATCCCCAATTCTATGGCTACAACAAGAAGGAGGATACAACCCCCTATGTTCTCTGGATACAGCTAGAAGGTGGATACAACCACCTGTCATTTCCCCGTCCAACTGCCCTGACATATAAGTAGAATGATGGAACCACTGTCACACTATCACTATGTATATACTGCTATAAACCTGTACCAATCAACCTGCACCAAACATATTGTACCAATAACCTGAACCATTCGTCAACCATGCATCAACTTGTAATCAACCTGTACCATAAACAAGTGCATCAACCATGCACCAAGATGTACCAAACAAATTGTAATCAACTTGTACCATAAACATGTGGATCAACCATGCACCAACCTATACCTAAACCTATACCATGAACAAATGCATCAACCATGCACCAAACCTATACAAATAACCTATCACAACAACCTGTCTCATCAATTTTATCAATCAAATAAGATCTACTCACCAAGATCAATCACCAAGACAACTCTCAAAGATGTGCATTAA
>JASDQU010104671.1:497503-509799 GCA_032191745.1 Picea mariana | reverse complement strand
TCTCCAAGGTTATATAAGGAGGTCTCCTCATGGTAGAAAGGAGGTGTGGAGATTGATACCAAACTTATGATCCTATAAGTGGTATGAACAAAAAATATTATAGATATGAAACTTATGATCCCATAAGAGAGATGTCATCAAGGAAATAAGTGTAGATTACTTGAGAAAAGGGGTTGGACAAGAAGAACTGGAAGAATTTGTTGCACCTTCATCAAAGGATTGTAAATACTTTTATTTTTTTTCATTAATAACCAATGCTTGGCCTATTTCTTTCAAACTTATGTTTGTTCCACATGAGTTTCTCTTCAATAGATAGATCTATATTTGAGATAATCTCAGTAGAATAGGAAGTCCATTGTATCTTTGTTTGTTCTACATGACCTATTAGGGAGCTCAAGATCGAAGATCAACCTGGACTTTGCAAGGACAAACGTCGTTAATAAAGTACATATCTTTCTTCTTCTCCTTCGTTTATTAGCTTGATTAGACCTAAAAGGATGTCAATGTCCATCTTAATAAATTTTTTGTTTTGGCCTTGGGAGTCTAGAGACTAAGACAAAATCCGCTTGTCCACACGAGGATTCACCTGTAACAGAAATTGGTGACTCCACTGGGGAGGAGCTCTGATTTTTGTTACCTTTCCTAGATCTTGTTTTGGCCCTTTTCCCACTCATTTGACCTTCTCCATATTTTTTTTTATTCTTAGATCTGATTGATTGCCTCTTTCTTTCATCTTATTCACCCTAATTGTCCGAGTCTGTTCATAAATTTGGTTTTCTGAGCTTTTTTTTGAGTTTTGAGAGCAGATCTCTCCCCCTCCCTTGCTATCAGAGTGCCAATGCTCCCCATTAGCCTCACACATAGCACTGGAATGCTCTGATTCCCCTTACACCAGAGCACTACCCCTTTCTGTGAGAAATTCTCCAGAGTTTTCATCCTCTGAAGCTCTTTCTTAGTTTTGGCATTAGCTCAGGAGTTTTATAAATCTCAATTCATCTTGGTATTGGCCTTCAACACCCTATTTTATAAGAATTGATCTCTTCTTGTTTGGAAATTTGACGTTTTCTTTCCTTGCCTTGAAGTCACTCTTTGTCTTTGCTGACCTAGAGTTAACTTGTTGTTTTCTTCTCGTTTATCTGATTGAGTGAAAGATTTTGTGAGGAAATTCAAAGGTATGTGAACCTTTCCATTTGATCTTTGAGGTTAGTTTTCCAACATTTCTCTTTTGTTTGATGTTTTTGGTCCTTGTTTGCAAATTTGGTTATCTTTGTCCTTCTTGTTTATTCACAATGAGAGTGTATTTTTGTTTGTGTGAGGTTTGCTTCTGATTGTTTAATCCTGAATTCTGATTGACATTAGACGTTTCAAATCTAATTTTCATTCACATATAAGAAAAAGGACATATTTTAGTGATTGGTTTGGATATTAGAAGGCATTTATGAAATTTTTTAGCATTACATTGGATTTGATTGATAAACAATTGTATGAGGATCTTGCATCTTAGTGTTTGATAGTGAAACGAACTTTCTTTCTTTCCCTTAAATAGGCATTCATCGAAAGACAAGACTGCTTATCATTTTCTTGTGAATTTTTTGGGAATTGAGTCACAATACCATCAGTTTCACTTTCATACACCCTTGAGTAAAGAACAATTGTAAAATTATCGCTAATTAAAATTTATCTAGAACATTTTTGTTTTTAGAATCTTCCACCAACATTAGACTAGGATTAGTACTTTGGATTAGGCTGTGAGTACAACTCTCCAAATTTTTTCAAAACAAACATTAGCATCTTGCGATAGGGAGAGAAAATACAATTGTCGTATAGGGTTTATGGGATCGCCCTCTCACACAGGGGTTACCCCAGTCAAACTATGAATCAAGCCATCGATCAGGTCATTTACCCTACTGTTATGTCAACACAAGTCCATGCTAATGTTGGACTCATCACCTCTACTCATTCCCAAGGCACTTCGATCCCTACCCCCACTTTTACAAAATTTCACTCTATAGCTCCACGTGTTCTGCACGATCTTGCTGGGACATCTTTGCACCATAGAATGCAGACCCTTGCCAGCTAAATACAACCGACTGGAGGGAAACCACCATCTAGAATACCTATCCCTCCTGGAATACCACTGTTCTATGGCGGGCCTACCCCTCCCGGGGGAAAACCCCCTTTTTATGTTTCTCCTGGAGGGCAACCTCCCTTTGCCAGTCATACCCCAGTCGTTAATCCACCGATGGCAGGGGGAAACCTTTGTTTGTTGGAAACCCTTCACAATCCTGGGGAGTATCTTTGTGAGGCACATTTACCCAACCCCATGTTGTGGGGCACTAATATCATAACCCACAAGGAGGAGTATCAAATGATGTTCCTTCCGGACCATCTTATGGACAACCTTATCCAGGCATCCCAAACACCACCTGGAGTCCTCAAGGACAACAACCTTATCCTTCCCAAGGGTCTAATGTTTATCCTCCCCCTAATGTGTATCCGCCTCTGGGATCTACTTCTTACCCTCCTCAAGGGAAACATGTTTATCCTCATTATGGGAAAGCAAATCACCTAGCTTATAATGCTCAAAACCCACCGGGTTATCAAAATGTTTCTTAGCCATCACCGAATTCTGCTTATCCTGATCAACAACAACCGTATGTAGGAGGACCTACTGGTTACAATTATACACCTAACCCAGTTTATGGTCCTACTGGTGTTCCTATGCCACACAAGTATCATCTGCAAGTTAACCAACAACTACCTTTCCTTGCGACTCTGGATCTCCCAGACTTGTCTCGGTTAACCAATGATCCTATTTTTCATTCACCGGTTTGGCCAGTTATTCCAGCTAAACTTCCTTCTGATATTCCGAAATTTGACAAAAAATCTGGAGAAGATCCAAATAACCATGTGATGAATTTCCATTTGTGGTCTTCATCAAACTCCCTCATGGATGATTCTATACGTTTGCGTCTTTTCCAGCGAACACTTACGACCTCTACAACAAAGTGGTATATTGAACTACCATGTGCTTCTTTTCATTATTTCAACTCCCTTGCCATGTCTTTCCTCGTGCACTTTCAACTACCTATTCACTACGAGACGGGTACTAAACTCTTGACCTCCCTTCGTTAAACTGAATCCGTGCATATCTCTGACCATATTCATGAGTGGAGATGACGATGAAGGATGATCAAAGAAATCATCCCTAACCTATTATTGGCGGAGTGGTTTACTAAATCACTTTTACCCCGATTGCTCGTGATGTCACTATGGGTGGCGCAGTCATCGAGGAAGAAACCATTGCTCGGGCTCAATACTTAGATTTGGTTTATTCACAATCTGGTACTTTGTATGAGTTGCTTCTGAATGTTGCTCGAGCTAATGTCGATCCATCCAAGTTGTCATCCTCATCTCATGTGGACGATGTTATCAGTTCTGTCAAAACTCAATCTACTTCCCAGTCGACCACACTCTCCTCTACCTCCCCCCAAACTCATATTTCTGAGGTGAATGCAATTCAATCTGCCCCTTCACAACAATCCAGAGGTAAGAAGAAGGAAAAAAATAAATCAAAAAATACTAATAACAATGAACAACCAAAAAATCAATCTCAAACACCTGCTACCAAAAAGAAACCACAACGGAAACTGAAATTCCTGTGTATCATTTGTGGTGATGATCACTACACTCGATATTGTCCACATCGTGATGAAGTGGAAAAACTTTTCCAAGGAAATTCACAACCCGTTGTTCTTACTCAACCTTTTCCACAACAACAATCCATGGTTGCTCAAACCCCCTTTCCTTGAGGCAGTTCTAGCCATCCTCATGATGAGGCCTCAATAAGTGCACATATTTATATGTTTAATGGGATTAATTTGACCACTCTCTCTAAGACATACGACACACCGGTTAAAAATGACAAAGGAAAAATCACTAATGGTACCGATACTTTATCGGATCCATCACCATCCTCCGTCTAGACCACTTCAGATTGAGAAACCATCATCCGACTCTATATTATGCCCTCCTAAGAGAACTATCCGTAAATCTACCTTTAATCCTAGTTCATGTGTTTCCCAGAACTACAACATTGTTGAAAATTTGGCTCAAGCACCGTGTGTTATGTCTTCATTAGAAGTTCTACAAAACTGCCCCAGTCGACGTAGAACACTCTTGTCTTATATTGGCGTTGTTTATCCTGATTCATCCAACCACATCATGTTTAACCTGGACAATTATACATCTTGAATCTCTCACCAAGTTTCTTTCCAAATTGATGTTGTTGTTCACAATCAACAAATTCATCGAAATGTCTTGGATGAGGGAGATTCTACTTGTGTCATGTCTTTACCATGTTGAAAAAGTTTAAAATCACCCGCACTTAGAAAATCCTCAATGATGTTATGCGCATTCGATGGGCAATGTTTTCATCCCCATGGGTTTTTACAGTCCCTGCTCGTCCAGTTGGATGACAAAACCGTCACTGTTGATGTCGAAGTGGTCGATGCTCCCCTTGATTACAATTTATTATTTGGAAGAAGTTGGTTTTATGCTATGACTTATGTTGCCTCGTCGGTGTTTCAATGTGTACAATTCCCTCATCAGGGAAAAATTTTCACTGTTGATCAGTTAGATTTCTGTACACTCGACGCTTGCGCTCCCGCTACCAACAATATTCCATTCTTGGGAGATCACAAGATCACATATGAAAGTGTTGGTGTTGGCTTGCTGAAATATTATATCCTTATGGGTACCTTCCCTACACCACTTCCACTGGCTACACATCATATTTCCACCGTTGATATGATTTCAACCACGGCTTATCAATCTTTGGAATCATCTGACCCTTGGATTGTACCTAGTTCCTTTGAATTCGATGCGCTAGGTGACACCATGCCACGTAGTCCAGCCGAAACATCATACGTTGTTGTCCAATCCATTTCTCTCTCTTCGAATGACCAACATCTATTGGCACCCAACAGTTACTCGATGTCATCACGGTTAAATTCCTTGTCATCTTCATTCGACTACATTTTCCCAATTTTTCCTTCTAATGAATCTATTAGGGAAATTCTTAGTGTCGCCAAGCTACCTCGGGATGATAACCATCATCGATCCTATTTTCTTCCCCCTCGTGAAGAAATTAGGGAAGGTATACACTCTATCTTCCCTCCTGATGTTGATTTTCCATTGTCTCCCATGACTTCAACTTCCGATGATTTGGATCCAGTAGTTGACATGGTGATCTCTTCAATAGGGATTTTGGAGCCTGATCTCCTTACCCCTAATGAGACCCTCTACATGTGTTCCTTCCCGAGTGATTTTCTTCCATCCAATGAAGATCTCTTGGAAGCCATGACCGAGTTTTGTCCCTTGACATGGTGTCCTTCCAAAGCGTTATTCTCTTGGAAGCCATGATCAAGGAGGGTCCATGAGCATAGTTTTTCCTCTCTATAGAAAGATCGTTAAAAAATGAAACAGAGGTCATGAGCATAGTTTCTCTTTTCTGTAGCAAGCTCGTTAAAAAATGAAACAAAATCTTTGAGCATAGTTTTCCTCTTTGTAGCAATCTCATTAAAAAATGAAACAAAAATCTAGGGATTGAACCCGAAGCGATGAGCATAGTTCTTTTTCTGTGTCAAGCTCGTTAAAAAATGAAATAGTCACCTCTCTTGAACCTTCTTTTCATCCACTCTTATCCTTTTTCTCCATCTAGTAGAGAAATTGGTGACAACCTCAAAGTCAGTGAATGAATTGAAGCTTGGGGGGCATGTCTCCAGCCTTTGACGATCATTCTGCAGTTAAGCCACTAGCTTTCAAGCTGGAGGCAGAGTACCGAGCTTAGTCTTTGTTATTTCTTATGCTCGTAAATACATGAGAATGCAACTGAGCAACCTTTTATCTCTTTTTTGGGATCACATGGATATACGAAAAAGGAACCCCCTGGAGTCATCTTTAAGCTCTTTTCAGACTCTCTAAACATGAAAATATTGTCGAGTGATCTTGCTTCCTTTCCCACTCGTTAAAAGGTTTGAAAGGGCGTCTTTTGAGTGATAATTTATCTCTTTTTCGGCCTCGCGAGACTAACATTACAAAAAAGGACAACATTGGATTCATCTTTAAGTTGTTTTCAAACTCTCTAAATATGAAAAACCACCGAGTTTACCTTCTCTGGACTCGTTAAACAATCATACATTGAAGGGCCCATATGGGACCAAACCCTTACTTCTTCCAATTCGTTAAACAAAGGAAGAAGGAATTACCGAAGGTGAGTTATATCGAGCATGTGTTACCCTCCTCTATCTCATTAAATTAAAAAGAGGTACTCATATATCTGGATGGGGGGGAAATTGAAGGAAGCAAACCAAGCAGTTTTTTAGAACACTACCAGTAACTCTTACGGTTTCCCTTGAACATGGAATTTTATCTTTGCACGCATTTCAATCTACTGAACCTCTGCACTGAACCAATCCTTTGAGTTTCCTCACTCCTTTGGGTCACCCGACGTAAATTCATGGCATCCATTGCATTATCAAGTTTTGGTCCATGTCAAGTTTCTGTTGTTATGCCTCAGTGTTCAAGGGAAGTATCTGAATCAAGAGTCAGTCATCACAAATATCGTGTTTCAATACCCGTGTCAGTCCTTGGTATGAAAATAGAGATATGAAACTTATGATCCCATAAGCGAGATGTCATCAAGGCAATCAGTGTAGATTACTTGAGCAAAGGGGTTGGACAAGGAGAACTGGAAGAAGTTGTTAGACCTTCATCAAAGGATTGTAAGTAATTTTATTTGTTCTCATTAATAATCAATGCTTGGCCTGTTTCTTTCAAACTTATGTTTGTTCCACATGAGTTTGTCTTCAGTAGATAGATCTATATTTGAGCTAATCTCAATAGAATAGGAATTCCATTGTATCTTTGTTTGTTCTACAGGACCTATCATGGAACTCAAGATCAAATCTCAAACTAGACTTTGCAAGGACACACGTCGTTAATAAGGTACATATCTTTCTTCTTCTCCTTCGTATATTAGCTTGATTAGACTTAAAAGTATGGTAGTGTCCATGTTAAGCACTTTTTTGTCTTGGCCTTAGGAGTCTAGAGACCAAGAGGGAATCCGCTTGTCCACAGGAGGATTCATATGTAACACTCCAACCATGTACCAAGTATGTACCAATCATGTATCAAATACATATAAACTATGACTCATCAATATGTACCAATATCATCAACTATACACCTCATGTATGTGCCAACTCATCAACTACTTGTCTCAACCATATACCAAAAATGTACCTCAACCAAAATCCCTCATCAATTTCATCATCCAAATATGATTTGTAACTCTGTAATAGACCTGGTTTATATGATCACATACTTTCAAACCTTCCTTAACTTTAACAACAAGAGATTAGCATTTTCATCAAATATTACTTTAGTCTCACATGACTAGTTTTGGATTAATCAACAACCCTAACTTGAAATAATCATAAATATGTACCTCTAATGAATGAAGATCTAAAAATAGTACACAATGTTCTTCAGTGTGTTTTATGCAATTCTTCTAGGTGTCACTACTTGGAACCTCTCATAAAAGGAGTTATAGAAAAAATGCCATACCTTGTTGAATTTTGGCTTATTCTAGAGAGTGAACGTGTAGAGAGTGCCCTGCACATAATATTTGTTGTATGGATATGAAAATTGTACACGGAATACTATAGAATATAATCTAACCAACACATTTGTTCTTACTAAATTTGGATATTTTATGAATACATTATGACGTTTTTACCCGAAACACATGTCTTAGACTAGTTTCAGGACTAGCCACAAACCCTATTTTCCACGGAGTATAACTCCAAAAATAAAACGACCCACAAGCTGAAATTTATACCAAAGCTATTTGGATATATTTCCTCAATGGCCTCCTAGTTTCATAGTCTGAATCATTCTATAAAAAATGTTATTGCTAAAATGGTGAGATTACCTGTAAATAACATACCTTAGAAAACATCATCAAAAGAATTTATCCTCCCTTGAATTTTGAGCTTCTTTACTTCACCTTCCCTTTGAAATTTGGATTATATATCCTTTGGTTACCTCAGTCACCTATAGATATTCAATATTCTCAAGTGTGATTAAAATGAGAGATCCTTTCCTCTTATTTATACTTTCATGTAGCTTCCTCAAGGGGTTACCTTTTAACCATCTTAACCCACTTTCCTTATTTTAGGGTTAACCCACTTCTAACCACTTGTCCAATTAGTAATTTCTCCATTAAATTTGTTATTTAAATAATTTTTTTTGTATCCAATTTGACTTATATTATACTCATCACTTCACTTTGCCTCAAGGGGTTACCTTCTAACCATCTTAAACCACTTTCCTTATTTTAGGGCTAACCCACTTGTCCACTTAGTAATTTCTCCATTAACTTTATTATTTAAATAATTTATTTCGTATTCACTTTTAATTATAGTACACTCATCACTTCACTTTATTATTTACCTTCTAAAATCTCTTAAACCACTTAGACTACTTTGACCTTTTGGGGCTTCTAGATGACTCATCAGGGTTCTCCAACTTCACATGGCCAAAACTCTCTAACCGTGAGGATTTATGTGATGTTCCACATACCAACGGAACTGGAATGACATGTAATATCCATATATAATAGTCTTACCTACATATATATAAAAAATCATACCATTATCCATCAAACAAACTTGGTTCCATTACCCAAACCTGGGTTCTCCAACTTCACATGGCCATAACTCTCTAACCGTGAGGAGTTATGTGACGTTCCACATACCACCGGAAATGGAATTAAATGAAATACCCATATAGGATAGTATTACCTTCAAATATATTAAAACTCATACCATTATACATAAAAAAAAACTTGGGTCCATAACCCAAACCGTTGTGCTACCAGAATTCGCTACTGGACTTTCTCCAAGGGTTGACATCAATCAGTAAGGGTTGAAATAAATCTAAAATATCACTCTCCAATGGTTGACATCAATTACAACCAAGAATCCATACCAACTGTCCATCAACCTAATCCAACTGTCTGACAGGGTAATCTGCTTGTCTCTGAGTCATACCAATTCCATGTGTCGTTATACTTTTTCATTCCATTCGAAGAGCGCTATTATTATGTTCACATTATGTTCTCGGTACTCTTCGAGTCAATGCTTCCAATTCATTTGTCATGCCTCACAAGTTTCAAGGGAAGTTTCACTTCAAATCACCCATCTATAGTATTACCAATTTCCATTTCCTCTGTGTGTCCATACTCATTTAATTCACCATCTAACATCACTTTGCTATGTTAGTTTCATGTTTATGATGGGGTATACATCAAGTCCCTCCTTAAATGAGTATTTTCCTATCGACTTCAACACATTATCTGGAAATTAAACTTAGAAACCAGTTAGTACCTTGGTACCGGCATGCATCGATGACAAGCCTCCTCGCTTTCGATAGTAGGTTTACACCATTGACCTATGATTGGATGATTCCACGAATATTTGACCTTAGGTCATTTATTCACATTCATTGGAATGTACTACATGTAACCTGGGAATCATTTTCATCATTGGTAATTTCCCTCTCACTTGTTAACGATATACCTCAATGATCGATAATCAAGTGGTTTCTACCATGTTTGACATCAAGACATTTATTCGCATGGTTATATTCATATCGTTTCATGATCGGGATGAAGACCCTGGGTTAGGCCCTCACTATGTTATATGTTTTTCTCAAGTTTCGATGGAGATCATTTGAACATGTAAAATATTTCAATACAATCATCATGCTGGAAATCTTACTGATATTTATACTGTCACATAGATCCACATTGTATTGGTATGTGGCTATGTTTTTTCATTTCATAGCTCCACTGTGTATTTTTCATGGTTGAGATCAGTTAATGTCATGTAGGTATGGATCCACATTATATCTATGGTGGCCATATCCTTAGTCAGTATTCTCATGGATCCATAGTGTATTGGTCGACGACAATGTTTTGAGTCGACTCATGTTCCGAGAATAGGTGTGTCTGCCTTGGAAATGGAACATATATGTATACTTATTGATAATTCTTTAAATCCTCTGCCAAGTTCTCCTACCCCAACTCCCTTGCATTGAAGAATTTGTAAAGTGTTTCGACCATCGGTTTCTCTTCTGACCTCACACTTTAAGGGGCATATGTTACACGTCAAAATGTCACACTTAAATGTCGCACCCTAGTTGTCCCAAGTGTCACAGAGTGACATATGCACCTTGTTAAGTGTTGCATGCATTGTCTCAAATGTCGTATGCAAATTACCAAGTGTCACATTCACTTTTCTAAGTTCCACAACCACTTGACACCATGAAATCCATTTTCCACAATCCCTAAGTCAGTTTGGAAGAGAGAGCCAATCATTTGGGGTCCAGAACCATACCTTTTTCTTAGAAAAATTAACCATTTTTTGGAATTTTAGAAGGGTGGAACTCCCCTACTCATGTTGAGGGGCTTCAAACACTCCCCCTGCCATGTTAAGCGGGTTCCAATGGTGCTATGTCTCTAATTAAAGGGGGTTCCAGTCTTGTTAGAGGAAAATATGGGATCTTCCACCATTTTCTAAGGGCCAGTGCTTAAGGGATGAGGTTGTTGACTCCTATACTATGGATATATCCTAGGATTTAATCCCAACTAAAGGAGCCATATCATCAACCATTTCCATCATTTTCTCATGGTGGTTAATCCTCTCAAGCCTATATATTGAAGGTATTCCAAGGTGAATGAATTTGTTTTAGTTTCATCATTCTAATCTTAAGAGATTCGTGCAAGGGGATGGGTGAGAAGAGTTTGGGGAAGTTACTACATCGTCAAGCATGCTTTGTAAGTGCCTTAGTTTGGCTTTCCAATTAATATAAAATTATCATATTCCTTTCAAGTTCATGTGTTCTACATTTTCTTATCTATTGTTGTTTCAGTATTCATAGATAGATCTTCTTTGCTTAATCATATAGAATAGGAGGAAGAGTTCCATTTCTAGTCTTTGCAGGACTTCATTGTCATTAAAGAGCTTGGAGATCAAGCCCAAGGATAGGAGCAACGAGGAAGAACATCGCAATAAGGTATGCCACATTATTCTTATATCTTTCTTGCTTGATTTAGTTCAATCTAAAGGGAAAGTAGCAACCATTTGTTTGCTTCTATATTTGGACCAAAGATAGGGATATTGTTCCAAAGGGTATATTAGTCTATTTGCAAGGTAATATTTCTCAAAACAAACTACTCTCTGGTTTTTGGGTTGATTAACTAGATAATTCTTTCAATTTGTAAAATGGGTAATGATAACATATTAAGATACATTAATATATTACACAACGCGAAAACAGAATTACCCGTTGAGATGCATTCTCTTGCCTTTGATATCAACCATTTCATGAGAAAACCTATAGTCCAAACAATTCTAATTTTCTACACGTGGGCTAGGAAACCAAATAAATCATGTAGCAATTTGAAATCCTTTAATGAATGAAAGATTCTGTAATAATCCCACACTCAAAATGAATTAACATTTCATTGACCAATGGTCAAGGTGGCAGAGCTATCCATTACCAACTCATTCACCCAATTATTCAATGCACCAATCATTCATTGTCCACTTAGTATGTGTGTTATATGTCTCATAACTAACCCCTCATTGAATCCACAACACTTATGCTCAAGCAACCAAACCTGTTGTGCAAAATCGTTACTAGTATGAATCACATAGGATTCAAAATCCAATTTGATAATGAGTTTTGTAGAAATAAAATAAATCTAGCAATGATTGGTGGGCTCTCAAGACAACATCTCAACCATGAGAAAATGAGGTTGGAGTATGGGTACGTAACTGACCAAGGGAGGAAAATTGGAATTCTTGGACAACAAGAAAGATATTCCCTGGAAATATTGGAATTAGGGTTTGTGCATACGAGTGTTTAGAAAATAAGCAATGTGTTTATTTTTTATTCTCATGGGATATGGTTAGAGGGTAGGCATTGTAGTCAACAATATACGAAGCATGGGTTCTCTCCAAGTGATAGCATTCGACGTGGGTAGTATTAGACTCTCATACAAAGACATGGGTGTGGATAGAAAAAAATACCAAGTTGTGGGCACTCTTAAACATTAGGGTTATGGTTGTGGAGGTTAATATACATGCAAACAAATTCGTGGGAAAAAATTCAGGAATCAAGATGGGGTTGTTGGTGTATTAGACATTAAAATGAATTCATGACAG
>JASDQU010104671.1:472687-484326 GCA_032191745.1 Picea mariana | reverse complement strand
CGCCATATATATGCCCCCCTTGGGTCATGACATTGATCTCCAATCCATACCCACAATCCAATTTCATGATTCGTTATATTAGTTATCTATGTCAACTATGTGTGGTGTGCCACACTTTAATCCTATAATTCATGGTATGTTCCATTAACCCCATGATCATATTTGACTTCTTTTTTTCCAAGGAAAAAATATTTACATTTGACATTCAATGTGAAACAAAAATTTACATTGTTCCACCCTTTTAGGCATTGATATCTTATATCCTATAATTAAAACACAAATTATCTCTAAATTTGTTCTATGATCATTAAATACAATCTTCCTAGGCTCCAAGGAGGTAGGCTTTTACACATTCTAAAAAATACATACTCTTTTTAACCCTTCAACATTTCATTTTCAAAAAAACAAAAATATAAAAAAAAATAGATTCATTCAAGCTTGGTATTGCTTCTCATTTTGCTTTAAACTTAGCATAGTGGTCCTTTTGAAAAAAAAAAAAGTGGCAACCTTATGTAAACTCTTGCTCAGTCAAGTTTCCTTCTTGCATCACCACTGCTTCCTTTGATAATTGAGCAACTTTTGAGTTGAACTCTCTCTATTTATGAGAACAAGTAATATTTTCAAACTTGTTTCTTACCTCCAAGACTTAACTCATAATTGGATCTAACATTATATTATCAATTCTAATTTTATTGTTGGTCCAATCCATCAATATCTTCAAGTCTCCAAATACATGTAGTTGTTTGATGCCTTTCTCCACAATTATTTTCATCATAATCCATAATGCATAAAACTTCGGTCGATTATTTGTTCCTTGTATTGCAACATATTTCATAATCATATAATGAGATGACTATAAGAAGAGAGTGACTCTCACTCTACATAAACCTACATCACCTTAGAAATCCCCATGTTTTTTCCTAATCAATAATGGGTTCCTTTAATAATCTTTGATGAGTTTCTTTCAAAGTTTTCTAGTTGCCTTTGAATGCTATTCTAGTTTTATGAGCAACCTATGATGGAGTTAATTCCATAACTTTAAATAACATATTGTTCCTTTCTAAACAAATCCCCTGTATAACAAATCAAGGAAGACATTTGTAATATCTTTGTTATATATATATGTTATCTAAGAAAAAAAATATCCTACCAAAGTCAAGTGATCTAATTTATTTATTCTAGAATAAACTTGTAACTTTTCATTCCAAATAGATTTAGAAAATGAATAATTGACAAACAAATGATCTACAAATTCCCCATTGTTTTTGCACATAATAACATCTACTTGGTCCAACCCAACTTCTCTTTTGGAAATTATCCCATGTTAATATTTTTTTATCCATTGCTAACCAAATAAAATCTTTGATTTCAAAGGGCTCTCCAATTTCCAAACTACCTTCCACCACCATGCTATTTATATTATATGATCTTCCTCCATCATGGATGAGTAGCGGATTCTTGATGTGTACTCCTTTGTACCCTTGTTTCTTGACCATTTAATTGCATCCTCCTAATTTGACATATTTATAGTGCTATTCTTTAACAATATTACATATTGGGACCATTCCTCTACTCTTTCTCCTTATAAGTTAAATTATTTCGTTGTTTTCTAGTCTTGGGCCCATACATTTTATCCATTAATTTTTGTTTCACCCTCAAATAAGAAATTTCTCATTGAATGTAAATCATTTTTTAAGTGATTCTAATAGCCTGAAATTTCCTTTATAGCCAATCCAAGGATTTTCACCTATTATTACTTTTTTCCACTTCCTACTCTCCAAACTGCATGATCATCTTTGACTTATTCAAACTATGCTTCCATCAACATTTAAACCATCCAAGTAACCAACTAATTAAACCCTTTACAATGCCATGAAGAGCTATAAATTATTAGTTAAAAAAAAGATTAAACATATATTTTCCCATCTTTTTATATTTTTATGTTGTAATAATTTTAAAAATTCAGGAGAGATGAATAGACAAAGTCATGAGAATTCATCCATCATAACTAATGGCTTTTTGGATGCTAATATGATAGAGCTATCCAACCATGCCAACACAATTGTGTCATTTTTGGATGTGAGTATTTGTGATGATGTTAGACTATTATGTTGCATGACAAATTGATATCATGACCAAACTTTATCATGAAAAGCAAGGTGATAATATTGGACTATGCAATTGAATTTTATCGTCTCAAAAAAACAACATTATATGTCACTCTATACCATGTAAACGGTTGATCATTATAATGTGTACCTTTCATTGGTCTTTTTGTGTAGTTATGAACCTTTGATATAAGGACCAATTCTACATGTCTATACTTTAATCATCTTAGACTTGGAAAATCTCTAAACTTTAAATCTCTATAAGGACCAATTCTACATGTCTATACTTTAATCATGTTAGATTAAAATTCCCTATTTAAGAATTATTGGTCCCCAACAATTGCATTTCCAATTATGGAAAGTTATTTTGGATTTTCTCTAAAACATAACACTTTCTGAATTCAAATGACCATGTTTTTATCTTGATATTATAAAGTATCATGGTGGATTTTTGTAAGTTTTAAACATGTGAAGTAAAGCAATGTATATAGATTCTAAGGAAAACTAAAATTAATCAATGGCTCACATACATAGTACATAGAGATTTATGTTGGAAACCATTAATCGGGAGAAAACTAGCATGCCTTAGCTCAAAACCTCTCAACTCTTCATTGTATTAATTTCACCATTCACACTACCATATCTACACAATATTTTACGTATTTTGCAGCTGCCAAAACCCTAATCCCCTAATCCAGGATTAATTTAGAAAACCTATAAAACCTACCCAACATTCTCCCACTTGTTTTTTTCTTCTCATACAAGGGGTCATAGGATTACATAGTCAACAATACAGGGTAGTAATGCCCATTGTTTCTCTACACCAGGAGAACTTCTCGAAGCTCACTAACTTTCTTAATGAATCTGGAACATCCTTCAAAGTTTCAACCTTTTCCAACAACACCTTCTTGTCTTTGACCATGCCTCTCACAAAGTATATTGAACATCAATATTCTTTGTCTTTAAATGATAAGTCAAGTTCTTTGCCTGGAATATTGCACTCTAACTGTCAAAATCTAACCTTACATCTTGTTGTACCAACCCAATACTTGAACAGAATATCTGTAACCATATTGGTTCCTTGCATGCATGAGTGGATGGCATGTATTTAGCTTTTGTAGTTGAGAGTGACACTGCAACCTGTCTTTTGCTCATCCAACCGGTTGGTCCTCCAAATAGGTTAAATACAAACCCACTTGTAGATCTTATGTGATCCAGATATCCAGCCCAGTCTGCATCAACAAACCCATATATGTCCATCACTTTGTCCAATCCAGGTCTTCCTTGGTAGCACAATCCATAGCTAGAAGTGCCACGCGAGTACCTAAAAACCCTCTTTACTATTGTCCAATGCTCCTTCCCTGGTTTTGACATATATTTGCTCAAAACTCCCACTGCATGTGCAATTTTTGGTCTAGTACATACCATTTCATACATCAAACTGTCAACCACACTAGCATATGGAACACAAGATATGCCCTCTTCCTCTTCTTGTGTCTTGGGACATTTATCTACATATAAATTTACACCTACAAGAATAGGAACCTTAATCGGTTTACTTTCCTACATATTAAATCTCTGCAATATCGTGTCAACATATTTGTTTTTATTCAACCAAAGTTTCCTATTTGCACGATCTCTTTTAATTTTCATTCCCATAATGAAGTTAGTAGCACCGAGATCCTTCATGTCAAATTTGGAGGATAGCTATGATTTCAACTCCTTGATAGAGTCCATGTTCTTTCCAACCAACAACATGTCATCAACATACCACACTACCTAAATGAAGTGATTACCAACCTGCTTGGAATACACACAATGATCGGTCCTGCTTCTCACAAATCCTAGTCCAAGGATGTATGTGTCAAACTTTTGGTACCACATCCTAGGTGATTGTCTTAGACCATATAGTGACATTTTTATCTTGCAGACTAGCTCTTTGTTTCCCTTCACTACAAATCCTTCTAGTTGCTTCATGTAGATTTCTTCTTCCAGATCCCCATGTAGGAATGTTATCTTCACATTCATCTTTTCTATTTCAAAATCAAAAGAAACAACAACATATAAAATAAATATAATAGAAGTTAACTTGGAAACAAGAGAAAATATTTCACCAAAGTCCTTTACACCTACCTAGGAATAACCTTTTTCTACTAACCTAGCTTTGTATTTCTTCACTTTTCCTTCTGCATTCAACTTCTTCTTAAACACACATTTGTTTCCAATGGCCTTTCTTCCAGTTAGAAACTCAACTAGATTCCATACCTCATTCTTATCCAAGGCATCCATCTCTTCAACCATGGCCTTCTTCCAGAGTTTATTATCCTCTGAATTCACTGCTTCCCTGATAATTCTCGGATCATCATCAATAATAGATAAAGAAAAATTAGCATGAAAATTAGGTGGACTATACCTTTATGGTTTCCTTATTTCCCTCATTGATCTCCTCAATACTGGAGTATGAGGTTCTTCTTCTTCTTCTTCATCTTCTTCCATTGGTTCAGATTTTGCATCATCCAACTCAAACTCTATTTTCTCAAGTTCTTCATGCCTTGGTAGGGATTCCTATTTGGGAACATCTTTAACCTCTCTAAAAACAACATCTCGACTATAAACAATATTCTTATTTTATGGGTTCCAAATCTTATAACCTTTCATACCATATTTATAACCAATAAAGATAGACGTTTTATCTTTATTATCCAGCTTACTCTTGTTTTCCTTTGGAACATGTATATAAGAATCACATCCAAACACTCTGAGATGTCCAAGAGAGGGTTTCTTACCAATCCATACCTCATGCAGATTTTTTTTCACCAACGTTGACAAGGGTGATCTATTTACTAGGTAACATGAAATACCCACTAACTCTACCCAGAATCCATGTCCTAACCCAACACCACTAAGCATGCTCCTTGATTTTTCCATCAACATCATGTTCATCCTTTCTGCAACCCCATTCTATTGAGGTGTGTATGGAGTAGTCTTATTCCTTGCTCTACCGTACTTCTTACAAAACTCTTCAAATTCATTCCCATAGAATTATCCACCATTATCTGTCCTCAATGTCGATGTTTGGGAAACATCGGAAAGACATTATACTAGATTAATACTTAATAATATGAGAAAAAATATGTGTGTCTATTGTTGTTGGAGACATTATACTTGATCATTTAATTCATTCCCACCATCATCTCTCTCACACATGGGAAGTGATCTAAGGAAGATATTGAAGTTTCTAAGTAGTTTAAATTTAATTACTTAGTGATGTTATAGAGTTTACTAAAGTATTATCGTTGGAAGTAATTACCACTTGCGGAAAATTGTTCTTGTCTAATGTAACACTAGAAAATCAACATGGTTAGCCATATGACATCGAGTATATGATGGATGTGTATTGGTCATAGTAGAAGATGTATCATTTCAAGGGTCACTATATATAGTTGTGCACAAGATAAATTGATCTCCTCTAGAAGATGCTTTTTGTTGTTTTTGTTTCTTGTTTTGAGCAGGCCACAGGTAACATATCTGAGAAGGAGCCATGATGATAGTCGCAGGAAGCCACTATCTAGACATAGATTTGTGCACATCCATGTAATGTTGAAGAGAGGAGGTACAAATGTTATCATAGGGTATTGTATGTCATGCATAAGATATTCGAGTTTTCTGCGGGAAATTGGATAGTCTCATGATGACATGTTGTAGCTATTAGAGAGACACCCATCGGCTTTGGATGCATGTTGTGAAGTCATTATGGATTTCTTGTGATGTATAGATTCGTGTGTCTGATAGTCAATGATCATGAGCTTGTGTGGATGGTGACATTGTTAGAGTCTGTGTCGGATATAATACCTTCCTCATTAAGAGGGAGTGTTGAGGTTTTATGTAATTTCATAAGTTATTCTTAAGTGTTAATGTTTCAGCATCGAGCTGAGATGCTCCAGGGATTGGTCATGGTAATTTGACTAATGGAGAATGGCCATGAAATAATATTCTAAGGACATAAGACTCAAAGTGTGTGGCTTTCAACATCTGAAAGGAATAAAATTCTTCCTGTGGCATAGATGGAAACCTGATTAGGAAGAATGCTCTGTGTAGTCATAGAACACTTCGTTGAGAACGTGACAACTGCAGGATACTCAGTTTGCAGATTGAAGAAGGATTTATATGGATTAAAGTAGGCACCCAAATCATGGTATGGAAGGATTGAAAATTTTCTTACAAGCTTAGGATTACTTTTTGAAGATCTCGGGATGATGCATTACTTTTTGAAGATCTCAGGATGATGCATTACTTTCTAAATATCTTGGGATGATGCATTACTTTTTTTGTCCCGAGGTATGGTAGAGATAGGATGAGATCTTTTTGAATCAAGGGAAGTATATAGTAGAAATCCTGAAGAGGTTCAAGATGTTGGATTGCAAGGTAATGGCTACACCTATGGTATCAAATCTGAAGTTGTTGCAGGATACGACTTCAGAGACTGTGGATGTTACTTTATACAGGGAGATGGTAGGTTTGTTGATGAACTTGAAGAACACTAGACCGGATATATGTTTTGATGTGAACACCCTGAGTCAATATATGGATCAACCTAGGTAGGTTCATTTGGTCGCAACAAAACATGTGATGAGGTACCTTAAGGGTACATTGGATTATGGTCTCGGATATGTGACAGACCATGAGTTTGGGTTATATGGATATTCGGATTCAGATTGCACCGGTAGTATTCTTGATTGGTAGAGTACTTCGGCATATTTCTTCAGTCTAGGATCTAGTATGGTTTCATGGAGCAGTAGGAAGTAGTTGTGTGTATCACTCAGAATGGCTGAGGCATAGTATGTGGTGGCATGTGCAACAAGTTGCGAAGCAATGTGGCTTCAGAAATTGTTTAATATTGGAATGAATTTGACTTGTAGGTAAGACCTACAAGAATAGGATGACGAGACTTGTTTTGGAGGAGAAGTGATGAAGTTAGCAGAGGGAGCCGAAAAATCAATTCCATAGGGATCTGGGTACTACAGTAAGGAGCAGGAGGCTCCTCTAGATGCAGGAAGTAGTCATGTGTGGCACTCAATACGATTGAAGTTGAGTATGTGGCAGCATGTGCAGCAAGTCGTGAATCAGTGTGGCTTTGTAAATTGTGGACTATTGGAATGAATTTGACTTATAGGTAATACCTACAAGAAGAGTATGATGAGACTTGTTCTGGAGGAAAAGTGATGAAGTCAGCAGGTTAAAGATTCGGTTGATATTCAGTGCTTAGGAGGGAGTTGGATGGTCAGTTCCAAAGGGAGTTGGGTACTACAGTAAGGAGTAAAAGGCTCCACTAGATGCAGAAAGTAGTCATGTGTGGCACTCAATACAGATGATGATGAGTATTTGGAAGCATGTGCAGTAGCAGTGTGGCTTCGAGAACTGTTGTCTGGGTTATTTGGTCTCAGAATGGAGGCGACTTTCATTTGGTGTGACAACCAGATTTTCATGAAGTCATCAGAGAACCCCGTGGTCTATGATAGGACGAAGCATATCGAGATCATATATTACTATATCAGGGATATGGTACAAAAGGGAGAAGTGAGGCTCCAGTTTTGTGACTACAGAGAATCAATTTGTGGACATGTTTACCAAGCAGCTGTAGAGGATGAAGTTTGAGTACTTTAGGGACAAGCTTGGTGTGGTCCCTCTTTAGAGGGACTGTTCTCATCCATCGTGAAAAAGGGCTAGCACTGAGACATGTAGAACTCATACAACATGGAAAAGGGTTGGCACTGAGTGTTCTCATCCAACATAAAAAAGGAATGGAACTGAGATAGGTGGAACTCATTTAGCATGAAAAATGGTTGGCACTAAGTGTTTTCATCCAGCATGAAAAAGGGTTGGCACTGAGACACGTGGAACTCATCCAACATGAAAAATGGTTGGCACTGAGTGTTCTCATCCAGCATAAAAAAGGGATGGCATTGAGACAGGTGGAACTCATCCAACATGAAAAAGGGTTGGCATCGAGACAGGTGGAACTCATCCATCATGAAAAAGGGTTGGCACTGAGTGTTCTTGTCCAGCATGAAAAAGGGTTGGAACTGAGACAATTGGAACTCATCTAGAATGAATAAGGGATGGCACTAAGTGTTCTCATCCAGCATGAAAAAGGGTTGGCACTGAGAGAGGTGGATCTCATCCAGCATGAAAAATGGTTGGCATTGAGACAAGTGGATCTCATCCAACATGAAAAATGGTTGACAGTGAGACCAAGGGTTCACGTGATCAGGTAATGATGCATTGTAGGGTAGTGGATGTCTTGGGGACATGTTGTAGTTATTTGAGAACAACCCACGGGCCTTGGATGCATTGGCTGTGAAGTCAAAAGGGTGCACATGATGAGGTACAAATGCATTGCGAGGTAATGGATGTCACGGTGACATGTTGAAGCTATTTAAGAGCTACCCACAGGTAATCTTCATAGGTAATCTTGGAAAAATGTAGAATGTCTCCCTCGTTGAGAGGGAGTGTTGATTATTAAACAATATTATTAATGTAATAATATATTTATAATATAAAGTATAAATATATATAATAAAGTATAAAGTATATTTATATTATATGTATAATATAATATAAAGTATATTTATATTATATGTATAATATAATATAAAGTATAAATATATTTATTACCCAAGGGATGCATCTCTTTATGGATGGTCACCATGGTCACCATATGTTCTTTATATATAGAACACTCATCATTGTAATAAGATATTCATTCACATATAATATAATCTCATATGAAAATTCAACACTCAACACCTTTATTTTCTTCTCTATATGATTTTCTACCAGAGCCTTAAACTCTTTAAATTTATCACATACCTCAGATTTCCTCCTAAGAAAATAAATCCATGTGTTCCTTGACAAATCATCTATGAATGAAACATAATACACATATTTACCTAGTGATGGAATATGAACAAGTCCAAACACATCACTGTGTATCAACTCTAAGACCCCCTTTGTTCTTGTAGCACCAGATGGGAATCTTACTCGTTTTTGTTTACCATATATGCAATGTTCACAAAAATCAAAATTTAGGGTGCAATTAGACATAGATTCAACCATACATTTACCGTGTAGTGTTCGAAGGCCCTTTTCTCCAATATGTCTCAGTCTTTGATGCCATAGCATGATATTCTTTCCAGGGATAATATGGATCTTGTCTTCTTTATTTCTCTGCTCAACAACAACAAAATTGTTACACCCACCAATATAAGTGCTTTCCAAAAACTTGTACAAAGTTCCACATCAAACTCCCCTCATTAACATTATTTCTCCTATGACCATCTTGCAAGTGCCCTTTCCGAATAAAGTATCCACACCTTCATCATCCAACTTACTTACATATATTAGGATCTTGGCTAGATCTAGGATGTGTAGAACTCCAAGGAGAGTTCTAATCCTTTTGTCTTTTAGCAACAACTTAACCCTTCACGTCCCATGATTTTGGTTGTCGTGTCATCTCCTAGGAAGACATCACCACCATTATACTTTTCATATTCACTAAACCACTCCTTGTGAGGAGTCATATGAAATTATGCACCTGATTCGATTAACCATACATCATGATCTGCATGTGTACCTGTAGATTCTAGGTAAACATAACCCCCTTCTTTTGTGGATGTTTTCTCCTCTGTGGAAGAGGAATCATCATATGTCTTTTCTTTATCAACTTTCGTAGACCTGTAATATTTCTTATAATGCACATCTTTACCACATTTCCAACATTTCCTCACATCTTTTCCTGGGGATTTAGATCTACATATAGAATTATATCTCCCACTAAAAGACTTATTTGTATCCCTATATTTGAGATGACCTCTTACACATGTATTTACAATGGTAACCCTTAATCGAGAGAAAACCAGCATGTCATGGTGCCACACCTATCAACTCTTCATTGTATTAATTTCACCTTTCACAATACAATATATACATAATATTTTAGGTATTCTGTAGCTACCAAAACCCTAATCCCCTAATCTGGGATTAATTTAGAAAACCCTAAAATAGAAAAAATGCTAAAATAGCAAAAACTACCCAAAAATAAATTTTGGGGCATTTCCCTGAACGCTCCACGTAACCAGGGGAGGGAAATCCCCCCCTGGTACCCCCCTAGGAAATCACTTGTCGCACATGCCCAAAAAGAGAAACGTGTGATGGGATCGTCAAACATAGTCGTCAAATCTCATGCTCCCCCCAACACACATGCAAAGAATATAACACCTACCCAAGAATTTTCTCTAAAACCTAACACTTTCCAACTTCGAATGACCATCCTTTTAACTTGATCTTATAAAGTATCAAGGTTCCAAGTTTGGTTGATCAATCTTTACATTAATATTGTGTCATCTTCTAACTCTATGTGAACACTGTGGCAATATTTAATAGTTGGTACGCTATAAACTTCTTCATCTATATTTAGCATCAATGAGTCATAAATAAAGTTTCAATTAATAGTAAATATTTTTTTCCATGACATGCACTTGATTTCATAATTAGCTAATTATGCCAAGTGATTAATTAGGCAAAAATAATGGTAATTTTCACTAATAGCTATGCTTTAATAATTCAATGATTGTTCACTAATTAATTAATAAAATTATCCAAATTGAATCCTCACCCAAAAAACAAATCTTTGTAAACTTTGTAATAAGCATTTAATTATTTTTGGCAAAGTTGAGAAAATATTCAAAATTCCCTTGGAAGATGAAACAAACCATTGTGATAGTTAACCTTCCAAGGAAACCCATTAAAAATGAAGGACATGATGAAGAAGAGCATTGAATGGAATAGAGAGGAGGAAATGAAGAAGGGTAGTAGCAAAGATGAAAGCTCAAGGAAGAAATTTCCTTGATGATCGAAGGAGAAGAAGATATTGAGTATGTTCTGTGATGAATGAATATTGTTGTTGAGCCATGGCCAACTGCAAATTTCCTGCCATTGAATAACAATACACTAAAATTGTGTATATCCCACCCTTTTGTAATCAATTTCCTACTTAATAAAATCCCCAATCAACTTCCATGAACATCTTAGAGTAAATTTTTGTGTCTATTGTGAGTCACATTATTTCTATGTGCTTACTTTGATTAATGTATTTACGGTGTATATATAGCTATACAATCCTTTAATTGCATGGTATATCCTACATTGCACTATGATTAGGTAGATGTGTATAGTTGAAAGAGTTGGATATACCTTTTGTTGCAAATAAATATATGTGTTAGTGTGATATAGTCAAAGAGCATTGTGTATAAATGAGGTTATTGTATTATATTTTTATTGCATTGTGATGCAAGTGGTTAATCAAGTGTTGTGTTTTCACATTGAAAGAAGACCACATAGTACTACTTCATTTTGGAATTGATAGAGTTGTAGAATGTTGTGTGAAATTAGGATTGCAAGGATAGTGAACCAAATCTAAAATAGAGTAGACTTGCTTTCCATTGGTTGGAATTCAAGTGGCCTAGATTTTGT
>JASDQU010104671.1:447791-458056 GCA_032191745.1 Picea mariana | reverse complement strand
ATGTACCAACATCATCAACTATACACCTCATGTATGTGCCAACTCATCAACTACTTGTCTCAACCATGTACCCAACATGTACCTCAACCATATACCAAATACATATACCAATATAACCATCAAAAGTTCTCTAGCAATACATCACACTATCCATAACCAAATACCATAAACCCTTACATCAAACCATCTACCATAACCTCACTTTTATGTAGCCTCAAGGATGTATCATCATAAGCCAATCATATACCAATACCACTAACAATTTTCTCTCACAATGCACCACAAGATATGCCAATAAATCAAACTAAGTGCACTAATAATATACTTCAATAGATATTCCTCAAAACCATTCTACAACAAGCCCTAAACTTCCAAGAGGGAATTCAACAGATTTACAACGAAAACCTTGAACTAGATTCATAAGTTCAACACTACACATATGAAAACCATACCTTTTTCTTCTTGTAGCGTTCTGCTGCCGTAGTTTTTTTGTCGCACTTTTCTTGCTCTGATTTTCCTGCTGCACTTTTTCTGCCACACTTTTCCTGCCACGATTTTTCTGCCGCACTTTTCCTGCAGCGATTTTCCTGCTGCACTTTTTCTACCGTGATTTTTCTGTCGTACTTTTTCTGACACACTTTTCTTGCCACACTTTTTCTACCGCACTTTTCTCTAACAATAATACATTCCCAAAAAACCTTTCACAAAATAGATATTCAATGATATTCAATGGGTGATTAAATGAGAGATCCTTTCCTCTTATTTATACTTTCATGTAACATCCTCAAGTGGTTACCTATTAACCATCTTAACCCACTTTCCTTATTTTAGGGTTAACCCACTTATAACCACTTATCCACTTAACTTAACCACTTTCCATAATTAGTAATTTCTCCATTAACTTTATTATTTAAATAATTTCTTTTGCATCCTCTTGAAATTATAGTACACTCATCACTTCACTTTATTATTTAAATAATTTCTTCTTTGCAAACACTTTGACTACTTTGACCTTTTGGTGCTTCTAGATGACTCATGAGGGTTCTCCAACTTCACAGGGCCATAACTCTCTAACCGTGAGGAGTTATGTGATGTTCCACATACCACCAGAAATGGCATGACATTTACTATCCATATAGAATAGTTTTACCTAGAAATATATCAAAATGCATACCATTATCCATAAAAATAACTTGGTTCCATTACCCAAACCTTTGTGCTACCATAATTCGCTACTGGACTTTCTTCAAGGGTTGAAATCAATGACAACCAACCCAATTAATCAACAATATCCTCGTTTGGCATTAATGGAAACACTCTGATGCAATACTGAATTCATATCACTCATGTTCCCCCTGGAACCATGCCTCTATGCTCTTTCTCCAAGCATATACCTTTGCATTTGATAAATCTCTCCCCCTTTGTCATCAATGGAAAATGTATCTTTCCATCTGGGGCTGCTCCCCCTAATTGAACTGTCCTTGGGGATACTCCCCCTAACTGAACTCTTCCTGAAACTGATCTCCCAACATGAAATGTCCTTTTTATGGTGCTTCCTCATGTATATCTAAGACATATAAGATAAGCATTCAAAATCATTCATTTTGAAGTATAAATTACTCTGAGTCTCTGGCGGAGATACTCAAAGGCTTCCCGTGGAAGCGGTTTTGTAAAGATATCTGCAACTTGTTCTTTTGTGCCCACATATTCAACTCTGATGTTCTTCTTTGTAACTTGTTGCCATAGAAAGTGATACTTGATTGGAATGTGCTTCTTCTTGGAGTGCATCACCAGGTTCTTTGAGATATTTATGGTGCTTGTATTATCACAATAGATTGAAATGGGTTCATCATATTCAAATTGTATATCTGTTAGAGTTTTTTTCATCCATAGAACCTATGTACAACATGTTGCTGCTGTAATATACTTTTCCTCGCCTTTAGATAAGGATACTGATGATTTTTCTTTCTTAGCCATGATACTAAACACTTACCCAAGTAGAACATTTCTCCACTGGTGCTTTGTCGATCATCAATGCAACCTGCCCAATCTACATCTGTGTAGGAAATAAGTGATAGATCCTTTCCTTTTGGATACCATAATCCAAACTCTTATGTTCCTTTGAGATATCTGAAAATCCCCTTCACTGCTACAACATGTGTTTCCTTTGGTGTTGCATGAAATCATGTCACCTATCCAACTGCCTGCATTACATCTGGTCTGGATGATGTCACATATAGTAAGTTGCCAATCATTGACCTGTATTGCCTCTAGTCTGTAGACTTTGAATCATCATCTTTGCTCAACTTGCAACTGGTTTTCATAGGAGTGGTAACTGGTTTGCAATCTTCCATTCCAAACCTCTTTAGCATTTCTGTGAAATACTTAGTTTGAGAAATAAAAATTCCTTGATTTCTTTGATGTATCTGAAGACCCAGAAAGAAGTATATTTATCCAAGTAATGACATTTCAAATTCATTCTGCATATCCTTTGCAAATTCTTGTCTTAACCTGTCATCATTGCTTCCAAAAATTATATCATCAACATAAAATTCAATTAATAAAATATTATCTTGAGTTACCTTGATGTAGAGGTTGGTGTCTGCACTTCCTTTTCTGAACCCTGCATGTTGTAGATATTTATCCAATCTATAGTATCATGCTCCAGGAGCTCGTTTTATACCATACAAGGCCTTCTTTAATTTACACACATAATCTGTGTTCTCTGACAACTGGAATCCTTATGGTTGTTCAATGTAGACTTATTCTTCAAGTTCCCCATTCAGAAAGGCTAATTTCACGTCCATCTGATACACTTTAATATTCTTGGAGCATGCATAAGCTAAGAGCAATCATATTGCTTCCATTCTGGCAACTAGAGAAAATGTCTCTTCAAAGTCAATTCCTTCAACCTATGTGTATCCTTTACATACCAATCTAGCTTTGTTCTTTGTAACCTGTCCATATTCATTCAATTTATTTCCGAATACCCACTTTATGATGATCACATTCTTATTCTTTGGTCCCAGAACCAATTCCCAAGTGTCATTCTTCTCTATTTGATCCAATTATTCATCCATGGCCTTATTCCAAAATTCATCCTTCCTGGCCTCTTCAAAAAAATTTGGTTCAATCGTAGATGAGAGAGCTAGGTGTGTTTTTTCTGGTGAACATATTCTTCTTCTAGTCTCAACTCCTACATCTTTGTTTTCGATAATCTGATCTGAAGGATGATTCTTCTATACTCGTTTGCTATGTGTCTTTGGAGGCACTTTCTGAACTTTCTCTTCTACTTATGTCTGATCCTCTTCATCTTCCCCTTCTACTTCTTCTTCATCTTTTTTTCCTTCTTTGTAAAGTTGTTCCATTGATTCATTTTCTTCTTCGTTTAATTCTCGTATACATGTTTCATCAATTGTTACATTGATTTTTTCCACAACTTAGTTCAACCTCATATTGTAACACTTGTATGCTTTCCTTGTACTTGAGTAACCAACAAGTACTCCTTTTTCCACATAAGAGTCAAACTTTCTCATTCTACCATCTTCTCTTTTGATGTATCATTTTCTTCCAAAAACTCTGAAGTGCTTCACATTTGTTGGTCTTCCTTTCCATAGCTTGTAGGGAGTTTTGTCAGTGTTGTTTATGAGAATTACTCCATTTTGAATGTGAACCGTTGTATGCACTGCATGTGTCCAAAATATATCTGTCAATTTGTAATCCATTAGAATTGTTCGAGCCATTTCATATATTATCTTGTTCTTTCTTTCAACAAATCCATTATGTTGAGGTGTCCTAGCAACGGAGAATTGCATTTTTATTCCATGCCTAATGCAGTAGTCCATAAATTCCTTTGAAATGAATTCTCCTCCATTATCAGATCTCAAACATTCGATTTTTGAATCCATTTCTTTTTCAACCATTTCCTTGTATACCTTGAAGTTTTCAAAAGATTCTGACTTATTCCTTTGAAATCAAACTGCAATCATTCTTGTATAATCATCAACTAATAACATAAATTATTTCTTACATTCTAAACCCTTTGTTGTAGTTGGTCCAACTAGATCAGTATGCACAATTTCCAGTGGTCTTGTTGTTGAATATTCCTTTGATTTAAACTTGGTCTTTGTTTTCTTTCCTTGTTGACAATGCTTGCATAAAGTGTTTGTTGGTTTTGTGATCTGGGGCATTTCTCTAACTGCTTCCTTTTTGTTGGCTTTGACAAGGTTATCACAGTCTATGTGACCCATTGTTTTGAGCCATAGCCAACTTTCATCTTCCTTTCCTATACAACACTTTTCATTTCCAATTTCACTTAATACATAAATGTTGCTTGAAGTTCTTGCAACTGTTGCAATCAATTTTCCTGAACCTTCTTTTCTTATCTCGCACTTTTGTGAATCGAAAGTAACTTTATGACCTTGGTCACACATTTGACCCACACTTCGAAGATTATGTTTCATATCTTCTACTAGTAGAACATTTTCTTCCTTGGTATTATTGTTTCCAATTCTGACTATGCCTTTTCCAATGATTTTAGCTGAATCATCATTTACAAAGGAAACTGATCCATATATTTTCTTTATTAATGTAAGAAACCTGTCTTTATCACCTATCATGTGTTTTGAACAACCATTGTAAACATACCAACCACATTTCTTTTTCTTAGCTTGTAGAGCGAGTGTACATTCTTCATTGCTATATTGATTCTTCTTTCTTATCCATGTTCTCTTCTGAGGTTCATGTCTATGACTATTGTTGTTTTGTTGTGGTTCTCTACAAGGAAATTTCATTATGCAATCTTTGGCCATATGTACAAATTTTTTACACTTGTAGCATTCCACTTCAGTGCTCAATGATTCAAACCTGTTGTAACTTCTTCTCTGTGTTTCACTAGGCCTTCTTGGATAACCCTTTTGTGTATGACTTTCATAGTTGTTTATGTTCCTCCTATTAGCTCTGCAATTCATAGCTTTATGTCCAAAATTATTGCATGGATAACATAAACCAAAAAATATAGTTTGATACCTGGGAGTTGAAGATCTTCTGAAAGGAGTTTCTCTTCTGAATCCTTCTTTTTCCTGAGGCCTATCTATTTCTATCGGTCGTTGATTCTGAAATCTAAATCTTCTCGGTCGAGGAGTGTCCCTATAATCTTCCTTGTAGGTCTTTGTATCCCCTTTGATTTTTTCTACATATCTTTTTGGATATGTTTCTTGTTATGTTGTTTTGGAGCTTGATCCCTTTTCTATCTGATTGTATCCAAGTCTGGACTTGTCATGATGAGGATTTTGACTGTTGATAATCTTATCCAAAACTTTTGAGTTGTTCTGTATATTTTTCTCTTGAAGATTCTTTCTTAATGTGACAATCTCTGCTTCCAAATTTCCAATGATCCTATCTCTTTCTTCTATCTGTTCTTTGAGTGCTTCTTCAATTATTTTATTTTCTTCTATTTGAACCTTCAAATTTGTGATCATTTGTTCTAGCTCCTAAGTGTCTCCTTTCTTGTCTAGTTTTGCTTGTATCTTCCTTGTTTTCTTCTTTTCTCTTCTTATAACTTCTATGGCACACAACAATTCTTTTCGGTAGTCAACTTATGCCTCTTCATATTATTCTTTGGTGTCTTCTTTATCAGAGTCTTCTACTGCCATGAATAAAACTCTTTATGTCTCACTATCACTGACTTCATCTTCATCTGATGAGGATATGTCTTCTTTGGTGCATAAGCTTTTCTTAAAATCTTTATTTGTGGTTCTTTTTCCTTTATATGTTTGTTTGCTATTTGATTAACCTTCATCATTCCTCTTATTTTTCTTATGAGGGAATTTGTTAGCAAAATTACCAATACCATTACAATTAAAACAAATCAGTGGAAACTTACCTCTATATCTGTCGTTGGTTCCCTTATTCAATATTTTGACAAAGTGAGCCATTTCTTTATCATCTTTTGAAATGTCATTGTTGCTACTATGTTCTTTTTCTTTTTTCTTTCCCTTTTGCTTTGACCTTTTGGATGCTTTGAAAGCTGCTTATTTTATATCTAGATTTTCCTGTTCAGTTATCATTTCATATGATGTGAATATTCCATGTAGTTCATCCATGCTTATTAAGTCTAGATCTGCTCTTTCTTCTAGTGCTAATATCTTAGGATTAAATCTCATAGAAAGAGATCTTAGTACCTTTTGAACAATTACAGATTCTTTAATTTCTTCTCCCAATCCTATGATTGCATTTATTGTTTCATCAACTCGTAAGAAGTGAGCTGTAATATTTTCATCCTCCTTCATCTTTAGTTGTTTGAACTGACCTCTGTAAGTTTGAAGCTTTGTTTCTTTGACTTTTGAATATCCTTCATAAATATTTTGAAGCTTTTCCCAAATATATTTATCAGATTTTCAATGTATAACTTTGGTGTATACCAAATCATAAAGACCATTCAAAAGTGCATTTGTGGCTTTGGAATTATTTTGACCGAGTTTTATTGCTCTTTCATTTGTCAACGAAACTGTTGGTTCTTTGTATCCATCTACAACTGATTGCCAAATTTCAAATCCTTGTGCCTGTATATATGTTTTCATCCTTCTTCTCCAAAATGCATACTTTTGTCCATCAAATTGTGGTATACCATTTTTATACATGTTATTTCTCTCCATGATCTACCTTTCAATGGTTAAATTGATTTCTGAAGGAACCTGCTCTGATTCCAATTGTTGGATTACTGAGAGGGGGGGTGAATCAATAATAGAGAAATTGAATCATTTTCTAACCAAAAAATGGAAGTGTTATATCAGTGTAGCATTATCATCCAATAGTTGTAGAATAAATAAAAAATAAACAAATAAGCAATCATACACATACACAGTACAGCAGTGTTTTTACATGGAAACCTAAAGTAGGAGAAAACCACAGAATGATTTTCATTATATGCCTATAAGAATTACATTCATTGGAAGCACCAACTTCCATTGTTTTCCAGTTGCAACTGGAAGGAGGCTCAACCCCCTAGTTTCTCAGGATAGAACCTGAGGTAAGCTCCAACTACCCAATTCTTTGGATACAACCAGAAGGAGGACAAAACCCCCTATGTTCTCCAGATACAACCAAAAGGTGGCTACAACCACCTGTCCTTGCCTCGTCCAATCGCCCTGACGTAGAAGTAGAATGATGGAACCACTATCACACTATAATTGTGAGTTGTATTGTTGTAAACATGTACCAATCAACCTGTAACAACCTATACCAATAACATGTAATCAACATGTACCATAAACAAGTGCATCAACCATGCACCAACCTGTACCTCAACCTATACCATCAAATCGTGCATCAACCATGCACCAAATCTGTACCAATCAAGCATCAAATACACATAAACTATGACTCATTAATATGTACCAACATCATCAACTATACACCTCATGTATGTGCCAACTCATCAACTACTTGTCTCAACCATGTACCCAGCATGTACCTCAACCATATACCAATATAAACATCAAACATTCTCTAGCAATACATCACGCTATCCATAACCAAATACCATAAACCATTACATCAAACCATGTGCCATAACCTCACTTTTATGTAGTCTCAAGGATGTATCATTCATAAGCCAATCATATACCAATACCACTAACAAGTGTATCTCACAATGCACCACAAGATATGCCAATAAATCAAACTAAGTGCACTCACAATATACTTCAATAAATATTCCTCAAAACCATTCTACAACAAGCCCTAAACTTCCAAGAGGGCATCCAACAGATTTACAAGGAAAACCCTCAACTAGATTCATAAGTTCAACACTACACATATGGGTTGGTTTTCATTGATGTCAATGCTTGAAGAAAGTCTGGTAGCAAATTCTGGTAGCACAAAGGTTTGGGTAATGGACCCAAATTTGTTTGATGGATAATGGTATGAGTTTTGATATATTTGCAGGTACAAATATTCTAGATGGATAATAAATTTCATGTTATTTCTGGTGGTATGGGGAACATCACATAATTCCTCACGGTTAGAGAGTTATGGCCATGTGAAGTTGGAGAACCCTCATGAGTCATCTAGAAGCCCCAAGAGGTTAAAGTAGTCAAAGTGTTTGCAAAGAAGAAATTATTTAAATAATAAAGTTAATGGAGAAATCACTAATTATGGAAAGTCGTTAAGTTAAGTGGACAAGTGGTTATAAGTGGGTTAACCCTAAAATAAGGAAGGTGGGTTAAGATGGTTAAAAGGTAACCCCTTGAGGATGCTACATGAAAGTATAAATAACAGGCAAGGCTCTCTCATTTATACTTTCATATAGAATCCTCAAGGGGTTACCTTTTAACCATCTTAACCCACTTTCCTTATTTTAGGGTTAACCCACTTATATCCACTTGTCCACTTAACTTAGCCACTTTCCATAAGTAGTAAGTTATCCATTAACTTTATTATTTAAATAATTTATTTTGCATCCTCTTTGACTTATAGTACACTCATCACTCCACTTTATTATTTAAATAATTTCTTATTTGCAAAATCTTTGACTACTTTGACCTTTTGGGGCTTCTAGATTACTCGTGAGGGTTCTCCAACTTCACATGGCTATAACTCTCTAACCGTGACGAGTTATGTGACATTCACCGGAAATGGAATGAAATTTACTATCCATCTAGAATATTTTTACCTGCAAATATAGCAAAACTCATACCGTTATCCATCAAACAAACTTGGGTCCATTACCCAAACCTTTGTGCTACCAGAATTCACTACCAAAATTTCTTCAAGGGTTGACATCAATGAAAACCAAAACAATTAATCAACATCCACCTATGTCATTTCTTTTCATTGTTGGAGAGCCCTTGTTTCTCCTAAAATTATCCAATATCCTACCACCCTTAAAGTGTTTTATGGACATGGTTTCCAACCTCACAAACTCTTCCAATCTTTTGCTATGACATTGAAGTGTAAAACCGTTTCGTTTTATATCGAAGTGGTTGACATGCCCCAAGATTATAATTTGTTACTTGGTCATAGTTGGTTCTATGTGATGATCGTCATTGCATCTTCAGTGTTTCATATTTTATGATTTCTCGATCAAGGAAAAATTATCATTGTTGATCAACTTGACTATATAACTCCAGATATCCACAATTATGCAACAAATAATGTCCCTTTTCTAGGAAAATCTAGTCTTGAGAGTGTAGGAGTAAGTCTCCTTAAGGATTCCTCGCTCATGGGGGTTTTTCCTTTACCTTCTCCTACCACCCCACCGGTTGCCATGATAAATATAATTTCGACTCAAGTACAACAATCTCTAGAATCACTTGATCCTTTGGTAGTACCTGATCCTTATGAGCATAGTTATTTTCCTGTGTTAATCCAATTAAAAAATGAAACAGACGCTTACAATAATAGTTCATTTTCTCTGTCAAGATCGTTAAAAAATGAAACAAGCCCCCCTCCATTTGAATTGAGTCTCACTTTGGATCGAATACTTGAAGCTTCTTTTCCTCTGCCTAGTGAAAATATTCCTATTAGTAACCAGACACCTAAATGAGGAAAGAATAAGAGTCGATGGAGGAAACAATGCTTGAGGGGTAGGTATCCAACCTCTAGACATCATGCTGGATTAAATCTACTAGATTATATCACACAAGATGGGGGGAAAATACCTCTATAGAAACACACTTCTAGGAGTGATCATCGCCTAGGGGTTGTTCCCATCGTAACATAGTAGTTTTTTCTAGAATGAGATTAGTATTTGTTCCTTCTCGTGCTCATAAATACATGAGAATGGGTTATCGAGCTCATTCTTTATTCTTTCTCGTGCTCGTTAAAACATGAGAATAGGTTACCGAGTATACTTTTATCTCTTTTTTGGACTCGTAAAAGATATACGGAAAAGGAACTCTTTAGAGTCTCCTTTAAGCTCTTTTTAGACTCCCTAAACATGAAAATATTGTCGAGTGAACTTGTTTCCTTTCACAATTGTTAAAAGGTTTGAAAGGGCATCTTTCGAGTGGTAGTTTATCTATTTTTTGGCCTCACGGGACTAATTATGAAAAATGAATACTCTAGTCAAGCATGACTAGAAGAGTTCTCTCCTATATTGTTTTACACTCTTTTCAGGCTTGGGAGACTAAATTTACAAAAAAGTCACCCATGGAGTCGTCTTTAAGTTCTTTTCAGACTCTCTAAACATGAGAAACCACTGATTTTACCTTATTTGTGCTCATAAAATTATGCATTGAAGGACTTATGTGAGTCCAATCTCC
>JASDQU010104671.1:433552-447350 GCA_032191745.1 Picea mariana | reverse complement strand
GAAATGATTTTTCTTATATGTCTTTAAGAATTACATTCATTGGAAACACCAACTTCCTTTTTTTTCTAGCTTCAACTAGAAGGAGGCTCCAACCCCCTAGTTTCTCAGGCTACAACCTGAGGGAAGCTCCAACTCCCCAATTCTCTAGCTGCAACAAGAAGGAGGCTACAACCCCCTATGTTCTCCGGATACAACTAGAAGGTGGATACAACCACTTGTCATTTCCCCGTCCAACTTCCCTGACATATAAGTAGAATGATGGAACCACTGTCACACTATCACTGTGATATATACTGCTGTAAACCTGTACCAATCAACCTGCACCAAACATATTGTACCAATAACCTGAACCATTTGTCAACCATGCATCAACATGTATCTCAACTTGTAATCAACCTGTACCATAAACAAGTGCATCAATCATGCACCAAGATGTACCAAACAACTTGTAATCAACTTGTACCATAAACATGTGGATCAACCATGCACCAACCTATACCTCAACCTGTACCATGAACAAATGCATCAACCATGCACCAAACCTATATAAATAACCTATCACAACAACCTATCCAAACAACCTATCACAACAACCTGTCTCATCAATTTTATCAATCAAATAAGATTTACTCACCAAGATCAATCACCAAGACAACTCTCAAAGATGTGCATTAACCAAGCATAACACAACAAATCATAATCATCACCAAGATCAATATGTGCTATTAATAATATACCAAGACAAGTATGTTACATCATCCATAAACCATGTGTTAACAATACTACTAACAAGTGCCTCCAACCATGTACCAAGTATGTACCAATCATGTATCAAATACATATAAACTATGACTCATCAATATGTACCAATATCATCAACTATACACCTCATTTATGTGCCAACTCATCAACTACTTGTCTCAACCATCTACCCAAAATGTACCTCAACCAAAATCCCTCATCAATTTCATCATCCAAATCTGATTTGTAACTCTGTANTGTTATGAATAAAGATCTGAAAATAGTACACAATGTTCTTCAATGTGTTTTATGCAATTCCTCCAGGTGTCACTACTTGGAACCTCTCATAAAAGGAGTTATAGAAAAAATGGCATACCATGTTGAATTTTGGCTTATTCTAGAGATCGAATGTGTAGAGAGTGCCCCACACAGAATATTTATTGTATGGATCTGTTACACATCAAAATTACTCACTTCAATAGTGTCACAAGTGTATTCATTACAAGTGTTGTAAGTGTCGCATCTTGTCCGCAAGTGTCGCATCTTGACCACAAGTGTCACAAGCATCATACCGCCATATTGCATATGTCGTGCCTCTAACGACATCATGAGGACACTTAAGACACCTCAAAGACTAGTTTTGAAGAAGAGAAATCAATTGACAAGGAGTACAAGCCTTTTGCCATTGGAAAAACCACTCAAAATGGATTTTGGAGGGCAATGCTTCCCTACCCACTGTCAGGGAGTTCTAGCGCTCCCTGGGCCTCTTTGGGGGAGAGCTCAAATGCTCTGTGTACCCTTTTGGGGGAGCGCTACCTTTTCTGAGAGGATTTTTGGTTTGTTGAGCTAAAACAGGGAAGAATCCCCTCAATTTCTGAAGGTGGTTGGATTCGAATAGAAGGTCAAGGCATGATATTAGGGAAGATCCATAACTGAAGGAGAAGAATCCTCAACTTATCCTAAATATATCTCAAGTGGTTGGGCCTCTCCAAGGTTATATAAGGAGGTCTCCTCATGGTAGAAAGGAGGTGTGGAGATTGATACCAAACTTATGATCCTATAAGTGGTATGAACAAAAAATATTAGAGATATGAAACTTATGATCCCATAAGTGAGATGTCATCAAGGCAATCAGTGTAGATTACTTGAGAAAAGGGGTTGGACAAGGAGAACTGGAAGAAGCTGCTGCACCTTCATCAAAGGATTGTAAGTACTTTTATTTTTTTTCATTAATAATCAATGCTTGGCCTATTTCTTTCAAACTTATGTTTGTTCCACATGAGTTTGTCTTCAATAGATAGATCTATATTTGAGATAATCTCAGTAGAATAGGAAGTCCATTGTATCTTTGTTTTTTCTACAGTACCTATCAGGGAGCTCAAGATCGAAGATCAACATGGACTTTGCAAGGACAAACGTCATTAATAAAGTACATATATTTCTTCTTCTCCTTCGTTTATTAGCTTGATTAGACCTAAAAGGATGTCAATGTCCATGTTAATAGCTTTTTTGTCTTGGCCTTAGGATTCTAGAGACTAAGACAAAATCCGCTTGTCCACAGGAGGATTCACCTGTAACAGAAATTGGTGACTCCACTGGGGAGGAGCTCTGATTTTTGTTACCTTTCCTAGATCTTGTTTTGGCCCTTTTCCCACTCATTTGACCTTCTCCATATTTTTTTTTATTCTTATATCTGATTGATTGCCTCTTTCTTTCATCTTATTCACCCTGATTGTCTGAGTCTATTCATAAATTTGGTTTTCTGAACTTTTTTTTGAGTTTTGAGAGCATATCTCTCCCCCTCCCTTGCTATTAGAGCACCAACACTCCCCATTAGCCTCATACATAGCACTGGAATGCTCTGATGCCCCTTACACCAGAGCGCTATCCCTTTCTGTGAGAAATTCTCCAGAGTTTTCATCCTCTGAAGCTATTTCTTAGTTTTGGCATTGGCTCAGGAGTTTTATAAATCTCAGTTCATCTTGGTATTGGCCTTCAACACCCTATTTTATAAGAATTGATCTCTTCTTTTTTGGAAATTTGACGTTTTCTATCCTTGCCTTGAAGTCACTCTTTGTCTTTGTTGACCTAGAGTTAACTAGTTGTTTTCTTCTCGTTTATCTGATTGAGTGAAAGATTTTGTGAGGAAATTCAAAGGTCTGTGAACCTTTCCATTTGATCTTTGAGGTCAGTTTTCCAACATTTCTCTTTTGTTTGATCTTTTTGGTCCTTGTTTGCAAATTTGGTTATCTTTGTCCTTCTTGTTTATTCACAACGAGAGTGTATTTTTGTTTGTGTGAGGTTTGCTTCTGATTGTTTAATCCTGAATTCTGATTGGCATTAGACGTTTCACATCTAATTGTCATTCACATATAAGCAAAAGGACATATTTTAGTGATTGGTTTGGATATTAGAAGGCATTTTTGAAATTTTTTAGCATTACATTGGATTTGATTGATAAACAATTGTATGAGGATCTTGCATCTTAGTGTTTGATAGTGAAAAGAACTTTCTCTCTTTCCCTTAAATAGGCATTCATCGAAAGACAAGATTGCTTATCATTTTCTTGTGAATTTTTTGGGAATTGAGTCACAATACCTTCAGTTTCACTTTCATACACCCTTGAGTAAAGAACAGTTGTAAAATTATTGCTAATTAAAATTTATCTAAAACATTTTTGTTTTTAGAATCTTCCACCAACATTAGACTAGGATTAGTACTTTGGATTAGGCTATGAGTACAACTCTCCAAAGTTTTTCAAAACAAACATTAGCATCTTGCGATAGGGAGAGAAAATACAATTGTCGTATAGGCTTTATGGGATCCCCCTCTCACACAGGGGTTACGCACGAGGTCACATTCGGGAGAGTTATGGAGATTATCCCTCCATGGTTCAACTATTTGTAGTGGCTAGATCGTATATTGAGGGTCACTTGAGGGTATACCCACGATTATGTGTGGGAGCCTCTCGAGTTGATTTTATACTTTTTATCCTGCCCATACGTTCGGATCGGACTGTCAACTGTACCCACCCAGGGGATGACTGCGAGTTGGTGTCCTTAGTTGCCATAATATTTAGGTACTTACATGAGGTGACGGTGAAGGGAAGTCTCACTATACCTGGAACAAACATTGGTCAAACTCACTCAGGCTCCTTGGAGGGTAAATCCACAATTACTGTGTGGAAGCTTGCACCAAGGTGAAAGTCTATTAAGTAGGTCACCATTGTAACTATTCCACCATACCCTAGCCCCTTCTTGACTTGATCATGCAACGCTGGATTTCATCACCAACTATTACGATCATCGAGAGAAGTTTTGTTTGCTTGGTTTTGATTCCTAGATTTTATTATCGTATGTTGTTTATTTTCGTTAGTTGGCCCTAGATTTTCAGCGTGTACTGTTATTCTCCAAAATTGAGCCTGTAGATGATAAATTTCTTCTCTGATCACGTAGGATGTAAGGGATGCCTCTGAAAGGCTACCAACCCTTACCTCCTAACCCTCCAGAAGAAAACTACTGTGGAGAGGTAGAAAATCAATCTGACGCTGGGAGTGTTGTTGCTCCTTTGTTAGACAATCAAGAAGGCGCTTTGGTTATGGTTGAGAATCCCACTCCTAGCACTACATCTGTGTCGGCAACCCCTCTCAAACCACTTTTACTTCGTTTAGACTCCATTGGGAACATCATAGATGAAGAGATCCCACAGTTACCTAAGAGAGCTTTTACTGAAACATATATGGGATCCACAGAACCAATCTTTAGTGATGAGTATAGGACTCCTATTCATCCTACCACTGTAGTAGATACAAATCCCACACCTGCTCATTCTTTATGGAGGACTTCATCAGGACACGATCTTTATGAGCATTTTGAATCCATTCGAAAACCCTTTAATCCTCATGACCCTCCTGTTGAAATGGTACCATCCAGTCAAACTATGAATCGCCCCGTCGATCAAGTCATTAACCCTACTATTACGTCAACACAAGTCCATGCTAATGTTGGAATCATCACCTCTACTCATTCCCAAGGCACTTCGATCCCTACCCCTACTTTTACAAAATTTGACTCTACAGCTCCACATGTTCTGCACGATCTTGCTGGGACATGTTTGCACCAGAGAATGCAGACCCTTTCCAGCCAAATACAACCGACTGGAGGGAAACCACCATCTATCGTACCTATCCCTCCTGGAAGACCACCGTTCTATGGCGGGCCTACCCCTCCCAGGGGACAACCCCCTTTTTATGTTCCTCCTGGAGGGCAACCTCCCTTTGCCAGTCATACCCCGGTTGTTAATCCACCGATGGCAGGGGGAAACCTTTGTTTGTTGGAAACCCTTCACAATCCTGGGGAGTATCTCTGTGAGGCACATTTACCCAACCCCATGTTGTGGGGCACTAATATCATAACCCACAAGGAGGAGTATCAAATCCTGTTCCTTTCGGACCATCTTATGGACAACCTTATCCGGGCATCCCAAACACCACCTGGAGTCCTCAAGGACAACAACCTTATCCTTCCCAAGGGTCTAATGTTTATCCTCCCCCTAATGTGTATCCACCTTCGGGATCTACTTCTTACCCTCCTCAAGGGAAACATGTTTACCCTCATTATGGGAAAGCAAATCACCTGGCTTATAATTCTCAAAACCCACCGGGTTATCAAAATGTTTCTTAGCCATCATCGAAAATTCTGCTTATCCTGGTCAAAAAAAACCGTATGTAGGAGGACCTACTGGTTACAATTATACACCTAAACCAGTTTATGGTCCTACTGGTGTTCCTATGCCACACGAGTATCATCTGCAAGTTAACCGACAACTACCTTTCCTTGGGACTTTGGATCTCCCAGACTTGTCTCGGTTAACCAATGATCCTATTTTTCATTCACCGGTTTGGCCAGTTATTCCAGCTAAACTTCCTTCTGATATTCTGAAATTTGATGGAAAATTTGGAGAAGATCCAAATAACCATGTGATGACTTTCCATTTGTGGTCTTCATCAAACTCCCTCATGGATGATTCTATACGTTTGCATCTTTTCCAGCGAACACTTATGACCTCTGCAACAAAGTGGTATATTGAACTACCATGTGCTTCTTTTCATTATTTCAACTCCCTTGCCATGTCTTTCCTCATGCACTTTCAACTACCTATTCTCTACGAGACGGGTATTGAACTCTTGACCTCCCTTCGTCAAACTAACTCCGTGCATATCTCTGACCACATTCATGAGTGGATACGACGATGAAGGATGATCAAAGCAATCATCCCTAACCTATTATTGGCGGAATGGTTTACTAAATCAATTTTACCCCCAATTGCTCGTGATGTCACTATGGGTGGCGCAGTCATCGAGGAAGAAACCATTGCTCGAGCTCAATACTTAGATTTGGTTTATTCACAATCTGGTACTTTGTATGAGTTGCTTCTTAATGTTGCTCGAGCTAATGTTGATCCATCCAAGTCGTCATTCTCATCTCATGCGGACGATGTTATCAGTTCTGTCAAAACTCAATCTACTTCCCAGTTGACCACACTCTCCTCTACCTCCCCCCAAACTCAGATTTCTGAGGTGAATGCAATTCAATCTGCCCCTTCACAACAATCCAGAGGTAAGAAGAAGGAAAAAAATAAATCAAAAAATACTAATAACAATGAACAACCAAAAAATCAATCTCAAACACCTGCTATCGAAAAGAAACCACAACGGAAACTGAAATTCCCATGTATCATTTGTGGTGACGATCACTACACTCGAGATTGTCCACATCACGATGAAGTGGCCAAACTTTTCCAAGGAAATTCACAACCCATTGTTCTTACTCAGCCTTTTCCACAACAACAATCCATGGTTGCTCAAAGCCCCTCTCCTTGAGGCAGTTCTAGCCATCCTCATGATGAGGCCTCAACAACTACACATATTTATATGTTTAATAGGATTAATTTGACCACTCTCTCTAAGACATATGACACACCGGTTAAAAATGACAAAGGAAAAATCACTAACGGTACCGATACTTTACCGGATTCATCACCATCCTCCGTCTGGACCACTTCAAATTGAGAAACCATCATCCGACTCTATATTACGCCCTCCTAAGAGCACTATCCATAAATCTACCTTTAATCCTAGTTCACGTGTCACCCAGAACTACAACATTGTTGAAGATTTGGCTCAAGCACCGTGTGTTATGTCTGCATTAGAAGTGCTACAAAACTGCCCCAGTCGACGTAGAACACTCTTGGCTGATATTGGCGCTGTTTATCTTGATTCATCCAACCACATCATGTTTAACCTAGACAATTATACATCTCGAATCTCTCACCAAGTTTCTTTCCAAATTGATGTTGTTGTTCACAATCAACAAATTCACCAAACCGTCTTGGATGAGGGAGCTTCTACTCGTGTCATGTCTTTACCATGTTAAAAAACTTTAAAATCACCCACACTTAACAAATCCTCAATGATGTTACGTGCATTCTATGGGTGAGGTTTTCATCCCCATGGGTTTTTACAGTCCCTGCTCATCCAGTTGGGCGGAAAAACTGTCACTGTTGATGTCGAAGTGGTTGATGCTCCCCTCGATTACAATTTATTACTTGGAAGAAGTTGGTTTTATGATATGACTTATGTTGCCTCATCGGTGTTTCAATGTGTACAATTCCCTCATCAGGGCAAAATTGTCACTGTTGATCAGTTAGATTTCTGTACACCCGACACTCGCACTCCCGCTACCAACAATATTCCATTCTTGGGAGATCACAAGATCATGTATGAAAGTGTTGGTGTTGCCTTGCTAAAATATTATATCCTTATGGGTACCTTCCCTACACCACTTCCACTGACTAGCCATCGTATTTCCACCGTCGATATGATTTCAACCACGGCTTATCAATCTTTGGAATCATCTGACCCTTGGATTGTACCTAGTTCCTTTGAATTTGATGCGCTAGGTGACACCATGCCACGTAGTCCAGCCGAAACATCATACGTTGTTGTCCATCCATTTCTCTCTCTTTGAATGACCAACATCTATTGGCACCCAATAGTTACTCGATGTCATCACGGTTAAATTCCTTGTCATCTTCATTCGACTACATTTCCCCAATTTTTCCTTCTGATGAATCTATTAGGGAAATTCTTAGTGTCGTCGAGATACCTCAGGATGATAACCATCATCGATCCTATTTTCTTCCCCCTCGTGAAGAAATTAGGGAAGGTATACACTCTATCTTCCCTCCTGATGTTGATTTTCCATTCTCTCCCATGACTTCAACTTCCGATGATTTGGATCTGGTAGTTGACATGGTGATCTCTTCAGTAGGGCTTTTGGAGCCTAATCTACTTACCCCTAATGAGACCCTCTACATGTGTTCCTTCCAGAGTGATTTTCTTCCATCCAATGAAGATATCTTGGAATCCATGACCGAGTTTTGTCCCTTGACATGGTGTCCTTCCAAAGCGTTATTCTCTTGGAAGCCATGATCAAGGAGGGTCCATGAGCACAATTTTTCCTCTCTATAGAAAGATCGTTAAAAAATGAAATAGAGGTCACGAGCATAGTTTCTCTTTTCTGTAGCAAGCTCGTTAAAAAATGAAACATAAGCTTTGAGCATAGTTTTCCTCTTTGTAGCAAGCTCATTAAAAAATGAAACAAAAATCTGGGGATTGAACCCGAAGCCATGGGCATAGTTCTTTTTCTATGTCAAGCTCGTTAAAAAATGAAACAATCACCTCTCTTGAACCTTCTTTTCATCCACTCTTATCCTTTTTCTCCATCTAGTAGAGAAATTGGTGACAACCTCAAAGTCGGTGAATGAATTGAAGCTTGGGGGGCATGTCTCCAGCCTTTGATGATCATCCTGTAGTTAAGCCACTAGCTTTCAAGCTGGAGGCAGAGTACCGAGCTTAGTCTTTGTTATTTCTCATGCTCGTAAATACATGAGAATGCAACCAAGCAACCTTTTATCTCTTTTTTGGGATCGCATGGATATACGAAAAAGGAACCCCCTGGAGTCATCTTTAAGCTCTTTTTAGACTCTCTAAACATGAAAATATTGTCGAGTGATCTTGCTTCCTTTCCCACTCGTTAAAAGGTTTGAAAGGGCATATTTCGAGTGATAATTTATCTCTTTTTCAGCCTCGCGAGACTAACATTACGAAAAAGGACAACATTGGATTCATCTTTAAGTTTTTTTCAGACTCTCTAAATATGAAAAACCACCGAGTTTACCTTCTCTAGACTCCTTAAACAATCATACATTGAAGGGCCCATATGGGACCAAACCCTTACTTCTTCCAGTTCGTTAAAAAAAGGAAGAGAGACTTACCAAAGGTGAGTTATATCGAGCATGTGTTACCCTCCTCGATCTCGTTAAATTAAAAAGAGGTACTCGTCTATCTAGATGGGGGAGAAATTGAAGGAAGCAAGCCAAGCAGTTTTTGAGAACACTACCAGTAACTCTTACGGTCGCCCTTGAACACGAAATTTTATCTTTGCACGCATTTCAATCTGCCGAACCTCTGCACTGAACCAATCCTTTGAGTTTCCTCACTCTTTTGGGTCACCCGACGTAAAGTCATGGCATCCATTGCATTATCAAGTTTTGGTCCATGTCAAGTTTCTGTTGTTATGCCTCAGTGTTCAAGGGAAGTATATGCCTCAAGAGTTATCCATCACAAATATCTTGTTTCAATACCTGTGTCAGTCCTTGGTATGAACAGAAAATATTAGAGATATGAAACTTATGATCCCATAAGCAAGATGTCATCAAGGAAATCAGTGTAGATTACTTGAGCAAAGGGGTTGGACAAGGAGAACTGGAAGAAATTGTTGCACCTTCATCAAAGGATTGTAAGTAATTTTATTTGTTCTCATTAATAATCAATGCTTGGCTTGTTTCTTTCAAACTTATGTTTGTTCCACATGAGTTTGTCTTTAGTAGATAGATCTATATTTGAGCTAATCTCAGTAGAATAGGAATTCCATTGTATCTTTGTTTGTTCTACAGGACCTATCAGGGAACTCAAGATCGAAGCTCAAACTAGACTTTGCAAGGACACACGTCATTAATAAGTTACATATCTTTCTTCTTCTCCTTCGTATATTAGCTTGATTAGACCTAAAAGTATGTCAGTGTCCATGTTAAGCACTTTTCTGTCTTGGCCTTAGGAGTCTAGAGACCAAGAGGGAATCCGCTTGTCCACGGGAGGATTCACCTATAACACTCCAACCATATACCAAGTATGTACCAATCATGTATCAAATACATATAAACTATGACTCATCAATATGTACCAATATCATCAACTATACACCTCATGTATGTGCCAACTCATCAACTACTTGTCTCAACCATGTACCCAAAATGTACCTCAACCAAAATCCCTCATTAATTTCATCATCCAAATCTGATTTGTAACTCTGTAATAGACCTGGTTTATATGATCACATACTTTCAAACCTTCCTTAACTTTAACAACAAGAGACTAGCATTTTCATCAAACTTTACTTTAGTCTCACATGACTAGTTTTGGATTAATCAACAACCCTAACTTGAAATAATCATAAATATGTACCTGTAATGAATGAAGATCTGAAAATAGTACACAATGTTCTTCAGTGTGTTTTATGCAATTCTTCCAGGTGTCACTACTTGGAACCTCTCAAAAAAGGAGTTATAGAAAAAATGGCATACTTTGTTGAATTTTGGCTTATTCTAGAGAGCGAACGTGTAGAGAGTGCCCTACACATAATATTTGTTGTATGGATATGAAAATTGTACATAGAATACTATAGAATGTATTCTAACCAACACATTTGTTCTTACTAAATTTGGATATTTTATGAATACATTATGACGTTTTTACCCGAAACACATGTTTTAGACTAGTTTCAGGACTAGCCATAAACCCTATTTTCCACGGAGTATAACTCCAAAAATAAAACGAACCACAAGATGAAATTTGTACCAAAGCTACTTGGATATATTTCCTCAATGGCCTCCTAGTTTCATGGTCTAAATCATTCTGTAAAAAATGTTATTGCGAAAATGGTGAGATTACCTGTAAATAACATACCTTAGAAAGCATCATCAAAATAATTTATCCTCCCTTGAATTTCGAGCTTCTTTACTTCACCTTCCCTTTGAAATTTGGATTATATATCCTTTGGTTACCTCAGTCACCTATAGATATTCAATATTCTCAAGTGTGATTAAAATGAGAGATCCTTTCCTCTTATTTTTACTTTCATGTAGCTTCCTCAAGGGGTTACCTTTTAACCATCTTAACCCACTTTCCTTATTTTAGGGTTAACCCACTTCTAACCACTTGTCCAATTAGTAATTTATCCATTAACTTTATTATTTAAATAAACTTTTTTGTATCCAATTTGACTTATATTACACTCATCACTTCACTTTACCTCAAGGGGTTACCTTCTAACCATCTTAAACCACTTTCCTTATTTTAGGGCTAACCCACTTGTCCACTTAGTAATTTCTCCATTAACTTTATTATTTAAATAATTTATTTCATATTCACTTTTAATTATAGTACACTCATCACTTCACTTTATTATTTAGCTTCTAAAATCTCTTAAACCACTTAGACTACTTTGACCTTTTGGGGCTTCTAGATGACTCATCAGGGTTCTCCAACTTCACATGGCCATAACTCTCTAACCGTGAGGAGTTATGTGATGTTCCACATACCAACAGAATTGGAATGACATGTAATATCCATATATAATAGTCTTACCTACATATATATAAAAAATCATACCATTATCCATCAAACAAACTTGGTTCCATTACCCAAACCTGGGTTCTCCAACTTCACATGGCCATAACTCTCTAACCATGAGGAGTTATGTGACGTTCCACATACCACCAGAAATGGCATTAAATGAACTGCCCATATAGGATAGTATTATCTTCAAATATATTAAAACTCATATCGTTATACATAAAAAAAAAAACTTGGGTCCATTACCCAAACCTTTGTGCTACCAGAATTCGCTACCGGACTTTCTCCAAGGGTTGACATCAATCACTAAGGGTTGAAATAAATATAAAATATCACTCTCCAATGGTTGACATCAATTAAAACCAACAATCCATACCAATTGTCCATCAACCTAATCCAAATTTCTGATAAGGTAATCTGCTTGTCTCTGAGTCATACCAATTCCATGTGTCGTTATTCTTTTTCATTCCATTCGAAGAGCGCTATTATTATGTTCACATTATGTTCTCAGTACTCTTCGAGTCAATGCTTCCAAGTCATTTGTCATGCCTCACAATATTCAAGGGAAGTTTCACTTCAAATCATCCATCTGTAGTATTACCAATTTCCATTTCCTCTGTGTGTCCATACTCATTTAATTCACCATCTGACATCACTTTCCTATGTTAGTTTCATGTTTATGATGGGGTATACCTCAAGTCCCTCCTTAAATGAGTCTTTTCCTATCGACTTCAACACATTATCTGGAAATTAGACTTAGAAACCAGTTAGTACCTTGGTACTGACATGCATCGATGACAAGCCTCCTCGCTTTCGATAGTAGGTTTACACCATTGACCTCTGATTGGATGATTCCGTGAATGTTTGACCTTAGCTCATTTATTCACATTCAATGGAATGTGTTGGTGCCGGAAGTCACTCCTGGATTTCTTGCAAGAGTAGAGCCCAACGCCCATCAGTTTAATGTCATGATTTGTTTGAAAGGGGTGATCTAATGGAGGAAAACTCGAGGAGATATCACTCTAACTCAGGGACTGAGTCTGGTACATAAATGACAAAGGAGGTCTTGATCCAACTTCAGCTAGTGGGTTGATAAAAGGGTGAATAGGTGGAAGACTTAATGAGGAAAATGAAAAGACGGCTTTGGGCAACAGGCTTACGGCTATCTGCAGAAGAAAGACACTAAATGCAAGCTCAACTTGGTTCAAGGTCTCAAGAAACTGAGGACGACTCGACTGGATCCTCCAATTCCAAGTCACTCAGCACTGGGAAAATCACAAGGGCTGGCTAGAAACATCATAACTGCTACAGTGATCCTACCAACATCATCCTATAACATCTATAGCTCGACTGGATCCTCCAATTCCAAGCGTTTCTAACACAGTGTAACAAAGACGTAAAAGAAACCAGCATTCATCAGGAAAGAAGTCTCAAGAGTTCATACATAACCAAAGCATCAATGCTTCATTAAAGATTTACAACCGGGAGCTGAGCTCAACCATCGATAGATACAAAAATGGCGAAAACGCCTTCATATACTCAGAACAACAACAACAGCAAAATCAAGAAACTGCATTGAAGGCTTTGCGTCTGCATGGCTTTCTGACAGTCAACCTCTGAAGGATCATGCAACTTATGTCAAACGCAATCTAATTCTTTGACAGTTCCAACGACGAATCGACGTGTCTTTAATTCATTGCCGTGCTTTCCCATTATGGAGGAGGCGATGTCTAACCACCACCAACCGCTTCAATAACTGCTTCATTGGGATTGAGGACGACCCAGCCAACTTGGCATCTTTGGGACATGGAGGGCCTCTTGCGCTGCCACCTGGAATAACTGACTAACTTGGTGAATGGGCATGGAGGCTAGCGCTAAGAATGGGGCGCATGACATGAGTGGTGGCGTCGGATCACGAGGGCGTGAAGGAAGTGCCGAGGTGCGAGGGGCGCGACAGAGGAGGGCACCTGGCGGAGGACAATAGGCGTAAAGGGGAAGAGGGAAGATAATGGACTCGCACCTTGGCGAGGTGCTGACGTGGAAAGGAGCAGGACACATGGCAGGCGACGAGTGGATGATGAGGAGGGGGGAAGGATTACATGGACCAAAGAGGCGAGGTGGATGGATGACACACGGCGGCAGGAGACAGGTGATTCTGAGAGATGATATGACAGGAGAAGGGCCCACACAGGCTAAACACAGGGCAGCTGGAAATGACGGGGTTGCGCGAGCGCCGTTGATCCGGGCGCTAAGATCTCGACCGTCGGGAAGCTGCATCTGTGATTCCGGACCCCCCCCCCC
>JASDQU010104671.1:415634-433171 GCA_032191745.1 Picea mariana | reverse complement strand
TGGGCACCACGATCCTTGCCGTCCAGACTTGATTTTCATTTAATCATGGGCGCATTAGCACCCCGAACTTAGGACAAGTGGGTTTTTAACCCATTCTTTTGTATTCTAACCCCCTTACAAGAAATATCACTAACATTCGGCTCCATGGGGGATAGAGTCGTCCCTGTGATGATCTAAGAACTCTTTTGCAGATTCAGTACCCTTGATGTTGGGCTATGGAGTCATTTATTAGTCCAAAAAACAAAAACAGAAACAGTATGTACAAAACAAAACAAAGAGAGCCAACTCTGGCTCACAAAAAACACTTTTTCAAGAAATGCCCATTCACTGGGCCATTAAAAACTTCTTCGCCTTCCAGATCCTGCAACTTGTATGTGTTGTTTGCAAATACTTCGAGGATCTTGAAAGGCCCCAACCAGAGGGCATCAAATTTATTGTGTTTTCCCTTGTCCTGCCTGGGTGCGTCCCACTTGAGTACCAGGTCACCTTGCTTGAATTCCTTCTTTCTGTTCTTCCTGTCGAAAGCCTACTTGATCTTCTGTTGATGACTGTAGGCTCTATCCATGACCTGTTCTCTGATCTGTTGTACTTCCACCATCTGATGAATCCTTCTGAGCACATGGTTAGGTTCTTCTTCAAGGTCCTAGAGGAAATTTTCCATAGGTAAGGCAAGCTGAGTGGGGAAAATGGCCTCTATTCCATAAACAAGTTGGAAAGGTGAGAGACCCAGGGACTTCTTGGTTGTCACCCGATCAGCCCAAAGGGAAAATTTGAGCTTTGAGTCCCAGGCCCTCTGATTGTCCTCCAATAGCTTCTTGATGAGCTTGATTAGGATTTTATTGGAAGACTCTGCTAGTACATTCCCTTGAGGATAGTATGGAGTAGAGTGGACCAGTGAAATCCCAAATTGTTCACAAAACTTGACCAGAGGCTCAGACCTAAAGGGGGCAGCATTGTCAGTGACAATCCAACTTGGGCAGCCAAATCTGGCTATGATATCTTCCAAGAGGCTGATGATTACTTTGTGAGAAGTGCTCCTGGTGGGGACAGCCTCTATCCACTTAGTGAAATAATCGGTTGCAATGAGGATCCATCTATGCTGGCCACTTGAGGGAGGATGAATCTCCCCAATGAAATCCAATCCCCACTACTGAAAGGGTGCCGAAACTACTACAGGTTTTAATGGCAGAGATTTGAGTTGCTGTTTACCTGAGAATTTCTGGCATTTAATGCAAGCCCTGACTTCTCTGTAGACATCAGTAAACAAAGTAGGCCAGTAATACCCAGCCCGGAGGATTTTGTGGGCTGTGGTCTTCCAAAAATGATGACCTCCACAGAGACTGCTATGGAAATCAAACATTACCTTATGGGCTTGCAGTGGGTCCAGACATCTTAATAGTATCCCCAGAGGGTCTCTCCAATACAGGGCTCGGTCAATGAGACAATACCTGACCAATTTGAGCTTTAAATCTCTGGCCCTACTCTTTCCCAATCCATCAGGGGGCTTTAATTCTTGCAGAAAATATAAGATGTCCTTGTACTAGGGACATGATGCTAGGGGTATAATGATCTGAGAATTCCTGCTGGATGACTCAGCTTACTCATTGATGTAGTTAATTCCCAAAGCCTTGCAATTGGATTCAGCCAGCAGCTTGGCCAAACCTTGCCCCTTGATCAACTCGGTGGGCTTAATCTCCAGGTCAAATTCCAGGATCTTAGCGATCCATTTGCCCCTCCTCCCATCTATGTCAGGCTGTATAAGAATGTCCTTCACAGAAGTTGAAGGGACATATGCAGTGATTTTTGAGTGCAAAACATAGATCCTGAAATCTTTGAGAGCTTTCACCAATGCATAGGCCTGCTTTTCCATGATCTCATATCTGAGTTTGGCATCTCTCAATGCTCTGCTAAAGAAGGCAATGGGCTGCCCTCATCCTTGATCGTTTCTCTGCAATAAGACTGCTGCTACTGAGTCATCGGAAGCAAATGAGAAAATCAGGAAATCTTTAGAATAATCGGGACTGATTAGCACAGGTGCCTCAGTCAATGCTTTCTTTATCTGGGCAAAAGATTCCCTGGATTCAACAGTCCATTTTATTTCATGGCCCTTCCTGAGCATGGCTGTGATGTGTTTCACCAGCTCGACGAAGTTCGAGATGAATCTCCTCAGGAAGTTGACCTTTCTCAAAAATGCCTGAACTTCCTTCTTAGACCGGGGAAGTGATAGGGCCTGAATCGCTTCCACCCTGCTTGGGTCAATCCTTACTCCTTCTGCTGACACTATGTGACCTAGCAGCTTTCCCTCCTGCATAGCAAACAGTGATTTCTTGGGGTTTAAAGAAAGGCCATACCTCCGACATTTCAGGAAAACTCTTTTTAAGTGGCAGCGGTGTTCTTTATCAGTCTTGGAGAAGACTGTGATGTCATCCAGATATATCACCACAAACTGATCCTTCTCCCCGACAAAGGCTATGTCCATGGCCCACTGAAATGTTGCTCCTACATTCATCAGTCTAAAAGGCATTTTGGCATACATGAATGTGCCCCAAGGAGTGGTGAAGGCTGTTTTTTCTCTGTCTTCAGGCATGACTGATATCTGATTGTATCCAGAGAAACCATCAATCATGGACATCCTGGATGCGCCAGTGACCCTCTGTAATATGTGTTCCATGTTGGGCAGGGGATAATTGTCCTTCCTCGAACTTCTGTTTAGGTTCCTGAAATCGACACAGAGTCTGATTTCTCCACTTTTCTTTCTCACCGGGACCAAATTGGCCACCCATTCAGAATATCTCAAGGGGACAATGATCTGGGCATCCAGCAGCTTCTTTACCTCTTTCTCCATGATAGGTAGCAACATGGGATTTATTTGTCTCAGCTTCTGCTTGAACGGCTTAGCCTCCTCTTTTAGTGGGATCTTGTGCTCGATGACTGATGTGTCATATGTCTTGAGATCTTCGTAGGTCCATGCAAACACATCAGCAACTTAGTATATTCGGCCCTCTACTCCTCGGTCAAACTCCTTGACAGCCTGAGAAACTTGGGCTCCCCCGGTGTGCCTATGTTGCATTCAGATGTGTCATCATCATCGTCTGACACCTTACCCTTTACTGCCACATCATTCCCATCAAACAACCTTTCTAATGGGATTAGTCCTCTCGGTATGTGGTTGCTTGGTAGCTGTATAATCTGGTGGTCAGCAATTTTATTCAAAAACTCCTCAGGGTGATGGTCATCTTCCTCTTCAGGGTTCTCATCTATGTGCATTGTGGAAAAGTCATCAATGGACTGAAGGAATTTTTCAATTTCTTGATCATCTTCAAACACCTTCCAGTATTTGACATTGTCTGGTATAGAAGGTTTGTACTTTATTTCAACATCGGACCTGACAGTGGGCAGCGTGGGAACCTCGAGCACACTAGCTGTGAAAGCTAAAAAGTAGGCTGAAGCATTTTCCTCCCTTGGAATGTAGGAAATATTAAAAGCCAGGAAGGAATTATCAACCAGGTCCCATACCTCGTTCCTGTAATTCCTAAGACGAGGATGCTTAGTCTGATAAACATTTTTGACTTACTGGATAATCAATTCTGCATCCCCAAACATAGCCATCTCTTTAATTCCCATTTCTTTTGCAGCTCTTAATCCCAGAACCAGAGCCTCATACTCTACCACATTATTGGTGACCTCGAATTCTAGCTTGTATGACAGAGATATGGTCTCTTAACAGGTTGATATGAATATCACTCCGGCGCCTACACCCATACTGGAGGAAGCTCCATCAAAGAACATCTTCCAAATAGAGGTGGCTGGAGGAGAGGTCTCCTAATTAAGAATGGGTTGCTTTCTGATCTGTAAAGGAGCCTCAGGGGTGTGGGTGAGTTGTAGTAAACTGGAGCCTAAATCAGTGTCCAAGGCATAGATGGGATGATTGGTAGGGTTGGCTTCATCACTGACAATGTAGGCTAGCTGGGCTTCTCTGTATAATCTCCTATGTTCCCCCCCAAAGACTGGAATGGTGGCATATGTGAGTTCCATCTGCAAGGTTACCCCTAGTCTCTTAATCCAGGATCTTGACAACAACATGCCAAACTTAGGGGGGACATCAGCTACCACAATATCCATGACCATACTCTTCATGGGCAGCTGAAACAAAGAGACTACCAGGTCCTTGATGACTCCCAAGCATTGCACCCTCCTGGAGTCAAAAGAATAGAGGTCATGATAGGCTTGGGTGACTTCCAGTCCTAATTCTTCCATGACAGCTTTGGGCATGAGGTTGTGGGAGGCCCCTGAATCCATAAGGCAATTGTGCAACACTTTATCATGTATGTTCAGGGATGTGTAGAAGGGAGGGGATGAATCATCTATGTTTTCTACCATGGGACCTAAGACAACTGCAGGCCTCTCATCTTGAAGGTTTATGGAATCTTTGAGAGGGTACGAGGCTTCGGATTTCAGCATCTCAGAGAAGTGTTTTTTGAATTCCCCATGTTTAATTAACTTAGTGAGTGGCACATGAATTCTTATTTTTTGAATCTCATGCTCGAAATTGAAAGAAGACATGGGCTTTGGAATTTCTCTAATTTCAGGAACATGATTATGGACCATGGGAGAGAAAGGTTGAGCCCTCTTACCTCTGTCTGCTACTTCATTAGCAGGTTTCTCTGCTCTAGTGGATGGCTCAGGAACATCAGGTGTTGTTGCCCTTTTGTCAGACCTCAAGTTGTACCTGCCCCGACCGCCGCTAGCCTTGTCTCCTTTGCTCAATTCGTTCAGCTGACTATCCATGAGAGACTCTTCATATGCTGATTGGGTCAGATGAGGGAAAGGGGGAGTGACTTCTAAACTATGGATTTTTGGCTCAGGCTCGTCTGCTTCCCCTTGTTCTTCATCGGCCACAAAATTATTCTGGAAGGGAGCCTGAATTCTTTGGTCGTCTCTGTCTCTTCCTCTCTCTTTGTGTATAGTTGGGGGAGCGTCATTATTATTTGGCCTCCTGAAACCCCCTTTATTTTCGGTGTTCTGAGGGCCCTTGTACATTTTCTTCCTTTCCACCTTTAATCTTTCCACCTCTTCTTTAAGGAGGTTCATAACTCGGGTCAGTTCATTTATTTGAGGGTGGGGCAGTGATGGGCCGGAAGTTGAGGCTTTCGACTTTTCCTTTCTTCTATCTGTGTTGGCCTGGTTTCTTAGTCTGTCAGCTGCCAATATGTTGGATTCCACTTCTATAGATGCATCTTTCATCTAAGCTAAAGATGTGGCTCTTCTTTCTCTTAACACGAGATAGAAATCAGGGTCAAACGCACCAGCATAGGAAATTTGAGCAGAGGCCTCTGAGGGTTTAATCTCTGCAGGAATCTTGTTGTACATCTTATTAAATCTTTTGGAGAAGTCTGAGACAGACTCCCCTTCCATCTTCCTCAGAGACCCAAACTCTGTCATGTAGTACATATAATCTTTTCTGTCTCCCCACTGCCTCAGAAAAATGTTATCCAAGGCTTCAATGCCAGCAATAGATCCAGGGGCTAGTCCTCAGAACCATTTCCTCACCTCTCCATCTAGGCTCTGGACAAAGACTCTCATCCAGACATATTCACTCTTGATATTCAAGTTGTCTACATAGCTGTAAAAGGAAGCTAGGTGCTCTTCAGTAGTTACATCTCCCTCCCCACTGAACTTGGGCATGTATTTCAAATAGTCTCCAGCAGGGAGGGGGTTCAGAGGATGGGGTAGAATCAAAGGAGCATATCTGGCAGCAACTATGGAATCCATTCTGTTCGGACGGGGATTAGCACCAGCCATAGGGATATTAGGTAGAGGAGGAGTATGGATGGGAGATGTTGGAAAAGAGGTTCTTGGAGGAGACAACGGAGAAAACAGAGAGAAAGACAAGGGACCTGAGTGTGCAAACGCTTCTCTCTGTGTAGCAGTAACAATAAAAGGAGGGGTGGTGAAACCTTCGGAAGCTCGAGGTATGTGATGAGGCAAGATATCCAGGGAAGAGGGAGTGACAAGGATTTCTCTTTCTGATACCAGACCAGGAGGAGAAAACTTAGCAGGAACACTCCCGAAATTCAGAGAACGGGGGACTTCGGAAGAAGGATGACTAGGAAGCTGGGAATAAGAAAATGGAGTTCTCATAGAAGGGGAGGGTGTATTACCTGTTTCAGCGATAGAAACTTCTTTTGCTGAGCTCTTTCCCTTACTGCGCACTGCTTCCGCGTCAGCTTCTGGTGTAGCTAAAGGCAAGTGTGGATTAGACCTCGTATGTCTGTCTCTCGAAGCCACAGTTGATAGTGCAGGTTCTCCTCATCTGAGTCATCATAATGGAGTCTCCAGGTGCACAGTAGCAATCTTCAAGTTCTGATATCTAATGCACCTTCAAAATCAGTTGATCTTTGTCGTTCAATCCCAGGGAAAATATTCAACTTCATCCCCGGCAACGGCACCAGAAATGTTGGTGCGAGAAGTCACTCCTGGATTGCTTGCAGGAGCAGAGCCCGACGCCCATCAGTTTAATGTCATGATTTGTTTGAAATGGGTGATCTAATGGAGGAAAACTCGAGGAGATATCACTCTAACTCAGGGACTGAGTCTGGTACATAAATGACAAAGGAGGTCTTGATCCAACTTCAACTAGTGGGTTGATAAAAGGGTGAATAGGTGTAAGACTTAATGAGGAAAATGAACAGACGGCTTTGGGCAACAGGCTTACAGCTATCTGCAAAAGAAAGACACTAAATGCAAGCTCAGCTTGGTTCAGGGTCTCAAGAAACTAAGGACGACTCGACTGGATCCTCCAATTCCAAGTCACTCAGTGCTGGGAAAATCACAAGGGCTGGCTAGAAACATCATAACTGCTACAGTGATCCTACCAACATCATCCTATAACAGCTATAGCTCAACTAGATCCTCCAATTCCAAGCGTTTCTAACACATTGTAACAAAGACGTAAAAGAAACTAGCATTCATCAGGAAAGAAGTCTCAAGAGTTCATACATAACCAGAGCATCAGTGCTTCATTAAAGATTTACAACCGGGAGCTGAGATCAACCATCGATAGATACAAAAATGGCGAAAACGCCTTCATATACTCAGAACAACAACAGCAGCAAACTCAAGAAACTGCATTGAAGGCTTTGCATCTGCATGGCTTTCTGACAGTCAACCTCTGAAGGATCGTGCAACTTATGTCAGACGCATCTAATTCTTTGACAGTTCCAACGGCGAATCGACGTGTCTTTAATTCATTGTCGTGCTTTCCCATTATGGCGGAGGCGATGTCTAACCACCACCAACTGCTTCAATAACTGCTTCATCGGGATTGAGGATGGTCCAGCCAACTTGGCATCTTTGGGACGTGGAGGGCCTCTTGCGCTGCCACCTGGAATAACTGACTGACTTGGCGAATGGGCATGGAGGCTAGCGCTAAGAATGGGGCGCATGACATGAGTGGTGGCGTCGGATCACGAGGGTGTGAAGGAAGTGTCGAGGTGCGAGGGGGGCGATGAGGAGGGCACCTGGCGGAGGACAATAGGCAGAAAGGGGAAGAGGGAAGATAATGGACTCGCTCCTTGGCAAGGTGATGATGTGGAAAGGAGTGGGACACATGGCAGGCGACGAGTGGATGATGAGGAGGGGGGGAGGATTACATGGACAAAAGAGGGGAGGTGGATGGATGACACACGGCGGCAGGAGACAGGTGATTCTGAGAGATGATATGACAGGAGAAGGGCCCACGCAGGCTAAACACAGGGCAGCTGGAAATGACGGGGCCGCGCGAGCGCCGTTGATCCGGGCACTAATATCTCGACCGTTGGGAAGCTGCATCCATGATTCTGGACCCCCCCCCTCCTCTTAAAGGTAGAAAGGCGGGGGGGGTCCAGAATTTCCCTCATCGCCGTTGATCTGGGCGCGCTGATACAGGCCGTTGAAGAGGTGCGCCCCGGATTCCGGACCCCCCCCCCCGCATAAAGGTAGAAAGGCAGAGGGGGTCCGGAATCGCACCTGCGCCATTGATCCAGGCACCGCGATCCTTGTCGTCCATACTTGATTTTCATTTAATCATGGGCGCATTAGAACCCCGAACTTAGGACAAGTGGGTTTTTAACCCATTCTTTTGCATTCTAACCCCCTTACAAGAAATATCACTAACAGAATGTACTACATGTAACCTGGGAATCATTTTCATCATTGGTAATTTCCCTCACAATTGTTAACGATATACCTCAATGATCGATAATCAAGTGGTTTCTACCATGTTTGACATCAAGACATTTATTCGCATGGTTATATTCGTATCGTTTCATGATCGGGATGAAGACCTTGGGTTAGGCCCTCACTATGTTATATGTTTTTCTCAAGTTTCGATGGAGATCACTTGAACATGTAAAATATTTCAATACAATCATCATGTTGGCAATCTTACTGATATTTATACTGTCACATAGATCCACATTGTATTGATATGTGGCTATGTTTTTTCATTTCACAACTCCACTGTGTATTTTTTGTGGTTGAGATCAGTTAATGTCATGGAGGTATGGATCCACATTGTATCTATGGTGGCCATATCCTTAGTCAGTATTCTCATGGATCCATAGTGTATTGGTCAACGACCATGTTTTGAGTCGACTCGTATTCCGAGAATAGGTATGTCTTCCTTGGAAATGGAACATATATGTATACTTATTGATAATTGTTTACATCTTTTGCCAAGTTCTCCTACCCCAACACCCTTGTATTGAAGAATTTGTAAAGTGTTTTGACCATCAGTTTCTTTTCTGACCTCACACTTTAAGGGGCATATGTTACACGTCAAAATGTCACACTTAAATGTCGCACCCTAAGTGTCCCAAGTGTCACGGAGTGTCATATGCACCTTGTTAAGTGTTGCATGCATTGTCTCAAATGTCGTATGCAAATTACCAAGTGTCACATTCACTTTGCTAGGCTTCACAACCACTTGACACCATGAAATCCATTTTCCACAATCCCTAAGTCAGTTTGGAAGAGAGAGCCAATCATTTGGGGTCCAGAACCATACCTTTTTCTTAGAAAAATTGACCATTTTTTGGAATTTTAGAAGGGTGGAACTCCCCTACTCATGTTGAGGGGCTTCAAACACTCCCCCTGCAATGTTAAGTGGGTTCCAATGGTGCTATATATCTCACTAAGGGGGGTTCTAGTCTTGTTAGAGGAAAATATGGGATCTTCCACCATTTCCTAAGGGCCAACACTTAAGGGATGAGGTTGTTGACTCCTATACTATGGACATATCCTAGGATTTAATCCCAACTAAAGGAGCCATATCATCAACCATTTCCATCATTAGCTCATGGTGGTTAATCCTCTCAAGCCTATATATTGAAGGTATTTCCAAGGTGAATGAATTTGTTTTAGTTTCATCATTCTAATCTTAAGAGATTCGTGCAAGGGGATGGGTGAGAAGAGTTTGGAGAAGTTACTACATCGTCAAGCATGCTTTCTAAGTGCCTTATTTTGTCTTTCCAATTAATATACAATTCTCATATTCCTTTCAAGTTCACGTGTTCTACATTTTCTTATCTATTGTTGTTTCAATATTCATAGATAGATCTTCTTTGCTTAATCATATAGAATAGGAGGAAGAGTTCCATTTCTAGTCTTTGCAGGACTTCATTGTCATTAAAGAGCTTGGAGATCAAGCCCAAGGATAGGAGCAACGAGGAAGAATATCGCAATAAGGTATGCCACATTATTCTTATATCTTTCTTGCTTGATTTAGTTCGATCTAAAGGGAAAGTAGCAACCATTTGTTTGCTTCTATATTTGGACCAAAGATAGGGGTATTGTTCCAAAGGGTATATTAGTCTATTCGCAAGGTAATATTTCTCAAAACAAACTACTCTCTGGTTTTTGGGTTGATTAACTAGATAATTCTTTCAATTTGTAAAATGGGTAATGATAACATATTAAGATACATTAATATATTACACAACACGAAAACAGAATTACCCGTTGAGATGCATTCTCTCACCTTTGATATCAACCATTTCATGAGAAAACCTATAGTCTAAACAATTCTAATTTTCTACACGTGAGCTAGGAAACCAAATAAATCATGTAGCAATTTAAAATCCTTTAATGAATGAAAGATTTTGTAATAATCCCACACTCAAAATGAATTAACATTTCATTGACCAATGGTCAAGGTGGCAGAGATATCCATTACCAACTCATTCACCCAATTATTCAATGCACCAATCATTCAGTGTCCACTTAGTATGTGTATTATATGTCTCTTAACTATCCCCTCATTGAAACCACAACACTTATGCTCAAGCAACCAAACCTGTTGTGCAGAATCGTTACTAGTATGAATCACATAGTATTCAAAATCCAATTTGATAATGAGTTTTGTAGAAATAAAATAAATCTAGCAATGATTGGTGGGCACTCAAGACAACATCTCAACCATGAGAAAATGAGGTTGGAGTATGGGTACGTAACTGACCAAGGGAGGAAAATTGGAATTCTTGGACAACAAGAAAGACATTCCCTGGAAATCTTGGAATTAGGGTTTGTGCATAGGAGTGTTTAGAAAATAAACAATGTGTTTATTTTTTATTCTCGTGGGATATGGTTAGAGGGTAGGGATTATAGTCAACAAGATATGAAGCATGGGTTCTCTCCAAGTGATAGCATTCGACGTGGGTAGTATTAGACTCTCATACAAAGACATGGGTGTGGATAGAAAAAAATACGAAGTTGTGGGCACTCTTAAACATTAGGGTTATGGTTGTGGAGGTTAATATACATGCAAACAAATTCGTGGGAAAAAATTCAGGAATCAAGATGGGGTTGTTGGTGTATTAGACATTAAAATGAATTCATGACAGTGTTGGACAACCAACGAAGGATGTCATAAATGTTGGGTATAAAGAAGAGGTTGTATGTAGTGTTGGACAACAAGAAATCACTCTATAATTGTTTCACACACCCGACAAAGCAAATGGGGTGTGGGCACTTCAATACAACAACCAAACAAGTAATATTCTCCCCCCTAGAGAGAGAGCGACTCCTATGAGAGAGAAAAAATAGTTTTAGCAATTTTTTCAACAACTTCGAAAAGAGGATCATGTGTTTCTCCCTTCGCCCAATTTGATCAACGGTGGAGGATAATTATCTATTGCATTGGGAAATCACCATTAAACTATCATTCTTTAAAGGAAAGTTCTCACACACAATAATTGAAACAATACACATCAATTACTTCCTCCTCCACTCAAATGAGGCACAAAGGATCTATTTGAATATAACCAACAAACATCAATAGATCACAATGGATAATTTAACTAGCAAGCAACTCATTACACAGAGAAGAAAACAACATGTTAAGGCATGATTTTTACCCTGGAACCTAATTAGGAAAACCAACTTTGAATGGTTCTTAGTATTCTCCTTTTGTAAATTTTAGATACAATGATCTCCTCCTCCTTGGACAAAAATCCATTTGATAATGACAGTGAGGGAAGAAATAGGGAGAGTTGGGAGGTAAGGGAAGGTCAACAACCATGGCTCTTCACTTCCCTTTCCTCGGTCTCTCTCCTATTTGTTTTTCTTTTCTTTTACTTATTTATTTTATTTTCCTTTCTCTTACATCCTCTTGTCTTATTAAACTATACACTTGCATTTTTTTATATAGCTTACATAATATTGGTTTATTGTCATTTTTTTTGCAAGTACCAAGTCTTATCCATTCTTGGTTCGGATCCATTTTGGATCCCACCTCCCCATTAAGAGGATTTTTGGTCTCCAAAATCTCAAAGAAACCAATATAGATCGGTGTTGTCTACAACTTCTCTGGAACATGGCTCTGATGTTGGCTCCTGGCTACATATCTAACTCTAGCTCTGGATCTAGTCATTGACTATATCTCTGGCTCTGGTTCTGGCTCACTTTTTCCTATAGTGCATAAATCTTTTCAGTGACTCTCATCTTTGAGAAATCTCCAGATCTGAACTATGGACTCTCTCCCTTGGATACAATATATCTTGGTAGTCATGAATCCAAGTTGAATATTTTTCTTCTTTTTTAGTGTAATCCTAGCTTGTTTCCATCACATATCAATCCTATGAAAGGAAGTGTGGTCACCTTCTTCAGCTAAGATCGGTTGCTTCTTGGCATGGAAAAAAACTCTCAAGTTCAAACATATTCTTGCAATAACACCATGGAGTTCTCAAGAACTCTTGTTAGGTCATTGACCTCCGTGCACCATTCTTTGACACAACTCCAAGATAGGGTTCTTTAGATGCAATACCATAAACAAGAATTGGATTATGGTTGCACTCGACATCAACCCACTTTTCTTCTTGTTTGTTTTTTCTCTCTCTTGTAGAGCTATATATACTTGGAAAAATTTTTTCACTTGTATTGGAGATGTAGGAATCTCTTCATCTTCTTCAATCTTCACTCTCCATGCCCTTCTCCTGGCTTTATGGTTTATGGGGTGAATCTTCAAATGAAGTTGCCAACACTTTTCTTCCTAGTGACCACTCATGTTGTTATTGTTGCAATAGTAAGTGAAGAGGTGAGAAATCATATTGTTTCAATTAATTACTCCTATAGTTATTTGAATAAATCTAAGGAGTTGCATGAGTCTCACTTAGAATTGGGACTCATGCAATTGTTGGTGAAGCTCTTCAACCTAGAGTTGAAGAATGATGATCCTATGGCTTGTGCTTTTGAGATCAAATCCATAATGCATGAAATTGATGGATTAAATATAGACCTTCCTCTTACATCATTTCATTAAGGCCTTCTATCCTACATATTCTCACTACCTTGAATCCATGCAAGATAGTGGTAAAATGAAATCCATCAAATTTGACACACTTGTGGAGAAAGTTGTAGAACGTGAGAAAGCCTTTGGAAATAATTCAACTCATTCCATGGGTGAGACTATGTGCCTTTGTTAGAAAGAAAATAATGAATCACATGATTCTTCTAGAGGAGAAGGTGGTAAAAGAAGATGCGGAAGAAATAAATTTAAAGGAAGGGGGGTAGACATAACCAAGGTAAGAGATATGATCTTCATCGTACCCATTGCAGAAAGAATGGGTCACATGAAGAAAATAACTGCAGAATATGATGGGAGAAGATCAAAGATAGACATAATAAGAAAAAATACAAAGGAAAAATATCAAATATAGCAAAAGGTAAAGCACCTAAATCTATTCATTATATTGTTTCTCATTGCAATATAGGAGTAACTGAATATTTTTTTAACACTTCATTTGCTTCTTCGAGAGATGCATGGATACTTGACACAGATGCAACCTACCACATGACCTTCCAAAGAGACTCCTTCAAAGATTTCAATGACAATGTCAATGGCATAGTTTATTTTATAGATAAATCAAGTCTTGAACCTTCGAGAATTATCCCAATCAAGCTTAAATTTCCTCGACTCTTGAATTTTATTCTGCATGATGTGCTCTATCTTCTAGAGATGTAAAGGAACGTGTTCTCTATTTTGCACATATTATAACAAGGCCACTCTATTCATATCTTTAGTGGTAAATTTTAAATAAGGAAGGTTTATGAAAACATAGTTGTCATGATCGGGGTGGAATATGGAAGACTTTTGAAGTTGAACGGGACATCTTCTCATGCATAGAATTATTTACACCTCTCTCATTACAATGAATGTATAATTCCATCTAGTTTCTTGTGGCATGATAGATTTGTTCACATTAATTATGAAAACCTTCCTTTGCTGAAAAAGAATGGCGTTTTTGGTTTGCTTACCATTCCTAGGAATTTGTAGTAATGTTATTATTGCATCCTTGGAAAGCATAGCAAACAACATTTTCATGATTCCACTTCTAGAGCATGTATATAAATTGAAATAATACATTTTTACTTGTGTGGCCCCATGCCCATTTCATATTCAAATGATAATAAATATATCGTTTCTTTTATTGATGATTACACCGGGATGTGTTGGGTGTACTTGTTGAAAGATAAATCACAAGATTTTGAAAATTTTAAAAAATTTCATGTATGGATTCAAAATGAAGCTCAATCTCGTAGTGTCTCTTTTCGTACTAATATTTAAAGAGAATATACACCTAATGAATTTGAAAACTATATTCGCCAACATTGGATCAAAAATCAAACGAAAAATCCATACAATCCTCAACAAAATGGTGTTGCTCAAATAATGAACAAGACTTTCCTAAATATGGTTTGTTCCATGATGTTTTTCAAGAATGTAAAATTGATGTTTTGGGCTGATGAAAATCTATGTGCAGTTTATGTGAAAAACCCGTGTCCATATCATGTTCTTGAAAATAAGACTCCTTGTGAAATGTGTTATGGCCGCATCCCTTCGGTGAGGAATCTCAAGGTGTTTAGTTCCACCTACTATGCCTCATTCCCTAAGGAGAAAATAACTAAGCTTGATGCGAGGAGACGAAAGTGAATCTTCTTGGGGTACTCAAATACCACCAAGGGATATCGTCTTTATGATGAGGTAAATAAGAAATTCATTCTTTATAGATATGTAATCATTCTTGAATCCTCCAAGAATGACAAAATTATTGATAGGAATCTTGATCATCTATATAGGTTCACTCATGTAAAGTCATATCATGAATTTTATTATGAGATTCCACATCTTGAAGGGGGGTCCCTATTTTGGATCAATCTCTAGAATCATGTTTTGAAGCACCATCTCCCCCTCATGAAAAAGTTCCAGCCACTTAATCATAACCTTAATTTAATTTGGATCATATGATTGAGAGGATTGAAAAATTGAGCTTTGATGATAATTCAACACCATCTCAGTCAATTGAGAAACCTGGACCATCTTAGAAAGGTCCACCAAAATGGCTCATAAAAACACTTGAACATGTTCATCCTAATGAGTTTGCAAAGACTGGAACCAAAAGTTCCTCAAGACAAGATGGAGGTGATGTAGATAATTCAAATTTAGGTGACGTAGATGATATGGATTCTTCATATGATTGTGATTTGAATTTATCTAATAAATTTGAACCAACTTCCTTTGAAGAAGACACTTCTCATGATGAGTGGAAAGAATTCATGCAGAAGGAGTATGATTCTCTCATCAAGAATGGGGAATGGAAGTTGATGGACCCTCCATTTAGAACCAAACCAATTGGTTGCAAGTGGGTATTCAAGAACAAGTACAAGTCAGATGACTCACTTGATAAGCACAAAGAAAGGCTCACGAAAAAATGATTTTCACAAAAAGAAGGTATTGATTATGAAAAGATTTTTTCCCACACAAAAAATGGGGCTACCATCCATACTCTATTCTCCTAGGAAACACAAAATGAATGGAAAATTCATCAAATGGATGTGAAGACTTCTTTCTTAAATGGAGACTTGAAAGAGAATGTCTTCATGTCTCATCCAGGAGGATTTTTTGTGAAAGGAAAAGACCATAAAGTATGAAATCTCATCAGAATCCTCATATGGCCTAAAACAAGCACCATGATCTTGGTAGGAAAATTTATTTGAGCATCTTCTGAAATTGAATTTCGAGCACTTCAATCTTGATGATGCAACTATGTTTTTCAAGAAAGTTTAAAAAATGTGGTATATCTTGTAGTGTATGTAGATTATATGTATGTAAATGATTTGGGACATCTTCACTACTATTTGGGAATTGAAGTGATTGAAAATCCAAAGTACATATTCATCTCCCAAAATAAGTACATTGGAGAATTGTTGAACAAGTTTGGCATGGTTGAGTGTAACCTTGTCTCTACTTCGATGGAACAAAATTTGAATCTCACATCAAAATAAGGGAATGAATTTGAGGATGAAACCAAGTAAAGAAAGCTTGTGGGAAGTCTTATCTACCTTACCACCATCAGACCAGATATTTCATTTGTTGTTGGGATTCTTTCCAAGTTCATGAAAAAACCTTGTGAAGGACATTGGTATGTTGCAAAAAGAGTTCTAAAATAATTGAAGTCAAATCAATATTTTGGACTCAAGTACTCTAAGGTGGAAGACTTTAACCTGAATGAACATTTTGATTCAGACTTTGTTGGGGATAAATAAAATGGTGTCAACTTTAGGCTATCTCACGAGTCTTGAATCAACAATTTTTTTTCCGGAGATCACACAAACCGTCAGTTCTAGAAGATTCCACAACAGAGGTAGAATATGTGGTAGTTGCATAAGAAACAAAAGAGATTGTGTGGCTTAGGAAATAATTGAAGATTTGCAGGAGAAACAAATGAATTCTACTCCTCTTCTAGTTCATAATACTTATGCAGTCAAGTTGGCCAAGAATCCAAGATTGCATTATCGAACTAAGAACATCAAAACAAAGTATCGCATGATTCAATATCATGTAGAGGCCAAGACTATTCACTTGAGACATTGTTCCACAAATGATCAAATTACAGACATCGTCACCAAATCACTTGGAACAAAAAATCGAAAAGTTTAGAATGATGCTTGGAATCACAAACACCCATTTGGATTAAGGGGGGAATGTTCAATAACTAATCCTTGGATTATGGTAATCCATAAATATTGTTGTAAATAACAGGAATGTGAAGATTCGTAGGTGATAGAGTCACTCAAAAGGGGAAGACCAACAATCATCCAAATGTATATTTATTGGGTTTCCATTTTAATTAAATTATCAAGTGTGGAGTTACATTTTCTGCGCATATCTATCATGTCAAATAATTTACTCTAATACTTACTTTACCAAGAAAATATTACATCTAATGTATAGAAACAAGTCTAGGGTTGTATAATTAGTGTATGCTCCTTGATTTTTATAATCCAAATGATTACAAATATCATAAAATGACATAAGTACACACCATGTATAGAATGTCAACGTGGAGAACAACTCCAATATAGATAAGTTACACTAACTCCTTAAATAATAGGGGAACCCCCTCCAAATAACCAAATACCTTTCATACTTCACAATTCACCTCCTCAATAATGAATACATGATCTCTTATATATAGCTATTCAAATTTTCACATGAGGCCCTTTTATCACTAGGTCAACCCTAGTACATATGTATTTGCACATTACATGTACATTTAGGCCCATATATGCCCCCCTTGGGGCTATATCATATATAGTTAGCCATATATATGACCCCCTTGGATCATAACAATGTGAAAGTGTGAATAGAATATATAAGGGATCATGTATTCATTATTGAGGAGGTGAATTGTGAAGTAGGAAAGGTATTTGTTTATTTGGAGGGGATTCTCCTATTATTTAAGGAGTTATTGTGTAAATTATCTATATTGGAGGTATGCTCCACGTTGACATTTTGTACATGGTGTGTAATTTTGTTATTTTTGATATTTTGAGCATTTGGATTATAACATTTATAGGAGTAAAGTGTGGCACACCACACATAGTTGACATAGATAAATAAGATAATGAGTCATGAACTTGCATTGTGGGTATGCATTGGAGATCAATGTTATGACCTTAGGGGGGCATATATATGGCTAAATGTATATGACATGAACCCA
>JASDQU010104671.1:388605-400872 GCA_032191745.1 Picea mariana | reverse complement strand
GAAGAAAAAATATCTTTGTGCTCCTCTACAATCTTGTCGACCTGCTTATGTTGTATAGAAAGGTATTGGGTCGAGGTTGTGGTGGTTATTGTGACCTTTTGTTCACCTTCTAACTAGATCGTGAAGAGGGAAAACTTTGTGGTATGTGAGATTACTAATTTGCGACACTATTTTTTTGAGATCAATTAAATGGAAGTGGTCGCAACTACCTCTGGTACCTTGTAGAGTTGACCCACCAGAGTAACAATGACACTACGAGGTTGTTGGATAGGCAGTTTTGAATACAATTTTGGGGAAAATACTAAGTATGGAGAAAAAGCACAGCAAAAGAGGAAAGGGGAGAAGCCAAGATCAAAGTGTGCAGTAAAAGAACCCTTAGTAGAATATAAACAAGATCAGGAAAATAAAGAAGATCGAGAAGATAAAGAAAATCAAGAAGACCAAGAAGATAAATAAAGGAAGGAAAGCAGATGCAAAAGGAGGAAAAATCCACCCGAGCAAAGAATTGTAATTGACTCATGATGAGTTGTCCTAGGGTTTTGAGCCCTAATATCCTATATAAATATGTAATTTTGCGGGCATATTAGGGTTTGTTGTAATTATTTTAGTTGTTGTTGATAATATTGTTTTTGGGGTTGGCTAGAGTAGAGAGTGAATGGGAGGAATCTTGTACTGCAGAGGCTAGGTGGGATGAGGACTGATTATGATGTATCCATTGTAGCATAGTGTGCAAGCTGAGACTATTTCCTAAAGAAGAATAATAAAGAAGCAAGCAATTGTGTACATAGCCTAGGGTTGGGTGAACCATGTTAAAGTCTTTGTTGAATGTCTATTTATGTTCTTAAATGTTTGTTTATGTGCTTAAATGTATGTTTATGTTTTTAAATGTTTGTTTATGTGCTTAAATGTCTGTTTATATGCTTATTCATGTCTACTTTGATTATGCATGGTTATATCTAGCTATGTTGATGATTTGATGTTGTGCGATAGATTACATGGTTCAATAACTAAGTGATATGGTAAATTACATCACAGTTGTATGTATGAATCAATTAAGGATTAAATAGACCTTGAATATTACGCATAGTACAAATAGGTTGTAATAAATAAGTTGATTTCCTCACATTCTCTCACCACTACAGAAACTAGGTTCTTGCAGTCCCCATAGATACCTTGGGTGAGACTTCGCCCGCATGGAGATTATGTCGAAAGGGCCAGTGTCTGAAGGGTTTTTTGGTTAAGATAACTTGAACCTAGGGTCTTACACCTACGCGCCAACAAATGGTTTTGTTTCCAGGACCCAGAATATGTAGTTGAGGGAATGTTTTGGAAGCCGACTAAGGAAGAAAAATCAGAATGGCTAGAAGAGAAGGAACGAGAATTTTCTCAAAAAGAGAATAGAAACCCTTGCATGAAGGATGAAAAATGGATGCAAATATATGCATATACCAAGCTATGTAATATCTTATTTGGCGTATTTTTTATTATCTGGACTAAATGGATGGAAAGATTAGTGGAGAATACTCAAAGATAATGATCAACTGCACCAAGGAGTTGGACCCCTTAGTTGGTAAGAAAATTGAATTATGTAAGTAATAAGACCTCCTGCTCAGTTGATTTTTGGTTGGATAGTATATTGGGAGGCTATATTACATAATTCACAATCGATTGCACACAGTTGTATAGTGTTGCAGAACAAGATTTCTTTAAGGGTCTGTGCGGAAGATTTTTGAAGTCACTATGTATGTGGATAAAGATGTTGTTGTGTGATAAATGCATGATGATGATGGATTCTGACAGCTAAAGGAATACATGCACATAGGGAAACTACGCTTGGTTAGGAGATGGTATGAAGGTAGGAGAGAAGAAATGAATAAGGAAGGGGAGGACCAAGGATGCAGAAAAATAAAGAAGGAATATTAGAAGGAGAAGATGAATTTGGGGTTTTGCGCAATGGAAGAAGGTACAAGAAGTTGAAGACTGAGGTTGAGAAGAGAGAGCAGCACATTGAGTACCAAGAACCTTGCACATATGTCTAGATTGTATAATTACAATGCAAAGAGGGAGAAGAGGAGGATCTTCAACGTAGTCCTATTATAGAAGAATCAGTAAGTCCTATTCAATATTAATCATGTGTCGAAGCCACAACCCTATGTGTGTCACCTAGATCTGAAACCACATTCGAAGACTTGTGAAAATCCCTTGTAGTCAGTGGAGGAATTCAGAATCAGATTCAACCAGTATCACCAAGGGGAGGAACGACACACAACAACATGGAAAGAGTGGATAATACACTAAGACTACCCAAGTATCAGAGAATTGGGTCAAAGGTCCCAAAACAACATCTCTTTGTATGTGAGACCATTTGGGCTTCAAAAAATGTCCAAGATGAGGCTGCAAAGATTGTGCAGTTGGAAATAACGTTCATCGATTGCACACTATTATGGTACATGAAGATGCAGAGTACTACGTCAATAGACCAAGCGAGAATTTTAACATAAATTACACAAGCATTGTTGAAAGAATTCAAGAAACCAAAATCTGAGTCACAATACATTACAATGTTAAAAGAAATCAAACAAGTGCAGACTGAATTGGTATGGGATTTTGATCAGAGATTCAAGGACATGATGGGTAGGTTAACATTCCAAATCCTTGATTAACAACAAAGGGATTGGTTTATTATGTGACTCTTGTCACACATCCGTGACCCATTGATACAAAAAAAAGTTGCTTCACATCTTGAAGCCTTGGAGATTGCGATGAAACTGGAAGTAGCTCATGTCAGACACAGTGTGGGGATGGAACAGGTCCATACATCGCTAGTTTCCTTGGCCATCCAAATGGTAGAGCTTACAAAGGGGAAGGAGAAGTGGGAACAAATTTGGTGTAATAAGTGTAGGACTGAAGGTCACCATAAATATGAATGCCCGACCTTTGCACAATACATGGCAACCAGAGCACTGAATCCATTACCAAGAGGAGGATATTGTGAGATACATGAGAAATGGGGACATAATCCACACGATTGTCCATTGATGCATAAATACTAGAGTATGCTAAGAAATTTATTCTGCACATTTTGTAAGTCAGTAGGACATGAATATAATGATTTTTTTGCATTCGATTTGATGAGGGAGTTCACTTCAAACATGTACAGAATTCGAGAGGAAAATGTTGTGACAAAAGGAGGTTACTGGCAAAGTGGCAGGCAAGAGGGAATCAAAACCAGAACCCAAATCATAATGTTCAAAATATATCAGCATAGATACACAAGGACAAACCCTAAATAGTAGTTGTTACACACAAAGGAGCTAGAATAGGGATTGATACGACTAGTGGAAGAAGGCAGGAAGAATAATGGGTAAAGAAAGCAGCAAGGCCTTTGCCAAAATTTGACCTGTAGAAAGAAAAAGAGACTTATAAACATACAAGAAAGGAGATATTGGGAATGAATTGGGTAGATAAATATCATATGTGTCTCCCATGGATGACATGCCTCCAATCTATGATAATCTCATACCATAAGGGCCACTAAATAAAGAAAACACTTTGGAAGAGTTTTTGAACAATTTTTTAGAGATGATGAAGGATGAAAAGGCATTGAATATGTTATGCAACATGATTTACCATTGCACACAAAAAAGGGAAATTCCTACAGTACATAAGGTAGTGAATCATTTACTGAGCAAGAAAAGAACTAATGGAGAGTTCAGACTGAGTGCACAGATTGGGGAGTATGATGTGGAAAATGTGATTTTAGACTTGGGTTTCGATGTGAATGTATTACCAAAACAAACATTTGAAATGATGGGGAAACACAAGTTAATCTAGTCCCCTGTCCAGTTAAGATTATAAAATCAGCACAAGATAGTATTGATTGGTCGATTGACACAGATATCGGTGAATATAGATGGAGTGTGCAATATAATATATTTTGAAGTTGTTGAGATTTTGGATGATAGCCAAACATACCCAACATTAATGGGATTAGAATGGGACTCTGACAACCAAGAAATAATTAATTTGAAGAGGAGGGAAATGATCTTTGAAGTAGGGGACTTGAAGGTTACTGCACCATTGGATCCAAAAGAAGGAAAGAGGTACATAGAGCCAGCAAAAGGGGATGAAATTGACAACTTGTATAACATGACTGCATGAATGGATGACTATGTTAACCCCACCGCAGATGGTGCGCTAAGTTGGAGGAGAATTAGCTCATGTATGTCTGATTCAAAGGAAGGATTTGAACATTGGCAGCAGAGGATGCATGAAGTCTCAACAAGGTGGTGTGCCCACATTACTCGATCATTATGTCGGATCAAAATGAAGCTATGTGATCCACCCAAGTATGATGGATTGACTGATATCGAAACATTTGTACAAAAGTTTGAGTTACAAATACTTGAACTAAAAAAATTGTTGGCATTCTATGTTGTGTTAAAGGCCACCCCATTCAAATGGTGGGCTATGCATAAAGAAGGAATAGAATATTGGCACAAATGTAGAAGGCTAATAAAAATTAGATTCGGTGCCAATGTGGAAGATATCGCGCAAAAATATACCAGGGAAGGAAATCTAACAAATAATGTCACATGATGTGAAAATATATGGAGCATGACACCGAAGAAAGAATGGACGCACATGTTCATACATACATTGGAGACAATTCCAAAGAAATGGTACTTGGAATTAGAGATGTGTAAAGATACCGTAGATTGGGACTACATGACTCAAAGGTTTAAGGTAAAATTTACTTTTGAGCATGAATCTCCATTAGTAGATGAAATGTTATGGGTTATTAGACACAAAATTTTCTTAGAAGAGTCAATGGAGGTAATATTTGTATGTAGTCCGCACAACGCTTCTGTGAAAGTCCACCAATTACTGGAATGTTACAATGTTGCACAAGAAGCTCAGGGTGAAGAAGATACCTGAAATGTCCAAGTACCAGAAACAGAGGGGGAATGCATTGTAGAAGGTCTATAGATTGGATATACAACATATGCACAACCACTAAAGACATGAAAAGTGAATATTGGGACAGAAGAGAAACCAAATTTTGCAAAGATAATAGATTATTGGAGTGATGAAACCATAGAAAAGATTGTAGATTTACTACGCAAATATCAAGACCTATTCCCAACTACATTTCCAGAGATGAAAGGGATAGTTGGTGAGTTACGAGAGATGAAAATCCCATTGAAACCATGTGCTAAACCAGTAAGACAAAGACCTTATAGATTGAATCCAAAATACAGAGAGAAGGTGAAGGAAGAAATAGACCGCATACTAGAAGTAGGAATCATTGAACCAATTGGGGAGTCAAAATGGATGAGTCCAATGGTGGTGCAAGACAAGAAAACATGAGGGATTGGGATATTTATGGATCTAAGGAAGTTGAATGATGCATGCCTACATGACCCATTTCCGACACCATTCATAGATGAAGTACTAGAGAATGTAGGGGGGATAAGAGGCCTATTCTTTCACAGATGGTTTCTCAGGCTATCATCAGATTAAAATTGTGCAGGAAGATAGGAAAAAAACTACCTTTGCAACAAAATGGGGAAGTTACCTATATACAATGATTCCTCTTGGATTAAAGAACACACATGCAGTGTTTTCAAGAGTAGTTGTCGTAGTCTTTAAGGAATTTATTCATAAGTTCCTAGAAGTCTACCTAGATGATTAGACTATGTTTATTTTATTAAGGGATCACATCGGATTACTAAGATTGATGTTGGATAGGTGTAGACAATTTCAGATTTCACTAAATTTAAAGAAATGCATTTTTTGCGCACTATTTGGAATATTGTTGGGACATGTGGTATGTAAACAGGGATTAATAGTGGATCTCGGGAAGATTGCAATGATTCTAGATTTACAACCACCTACATCAGTCAGACAATTGAGAGAAATACTGGGTCACATGGGATATTACAGGAATTTTATCAAGGGGTATGCACAAATTACAACATTGATGGAGAAGTTTTTGAAAAAAGAAGAAAAATTCTAGTGGAATTAGGACTGCCAGAAAGGGCTAGATACATTGAAACAGAAGCTAGTGACTGCACTGATTTTGATATTCCTATATTGTAAAAAGGAGTTTCATGTTCATGTGGATGCCTCGTCCATTGCTTTAGGTGAGATATTATCTCAACTAGGAGAAGGATACATAGACCATCTTATTGTCTTCGCAAGAAGGACATTGTTGACAACAAAAAATAAATATACCATGACAGAATGACAAGGATTGACAATGGTATATGTGCTACAGAAGTTTAGAAATTACTTGTTGGGTTCACATTTCAAGATGTACACAAACCATTATGCGGTAAAATACTCAGTGAACAAGCCAGTGTTGTGGTGGAGAATATGAATATGGTTACTGTTATTCCAAGAATATGACTTTGAAGTTGTTGTGAAACTAAGGAAGTTTAATGCAGGACCAAATCACTTATCGCACATACTATCAGGAGAAGATGTAGAAAATATAGATGAATTTTTTTTGGATGCAAAATTATTTTTGACTAAAATGGTGGATGACTACTTTGCAGACATTGTGCAGTTTCAAAGTATAGGGACAGCTCCATCAGACATGACAGTGGCACATAAGAAGAAACTAGTGGTAAAGGTAGAGGACTACCAACTAATTGCATGAAGCGTATACAAGTTAGGCATCGATGGGATATTATGACGGTGTGTAGTAGAGCATGAAAGGCCAATGATACTTTCAAAAGTGCACAACGGGATAGTAGGAGGAAACTATGCAAGCAAAGCAATAGCGTTGAATATTTTGTGTGCAGGGATCTGGTGGACCACACTTCACAAGGATTCCAAAGAGTACTGTCAAACATGTGATGTTTGTAAAAGTTGGATTACTGAGAGGGGGAGTGAATCAGTAATAGAGAAATTATAATCCTTTTTCTTCAAATGTTATATCAATGTATAATTATTATCCAATAGTGGGCAGTAAGAAATAAACAATCACACACATATATGGTACACGAGTGTTTTACGTGGAAACCCAAATCAGGAGAAAACCACATAATCTTTTTTCTTAAATGTCTTGAAGAATTACATTCATTAGAAGCACCAACTTCCTTTGTTTTCCAACTACAACTGGAAGGAGGCTCAAACCCCCTAGTTTCTCAGGCTACAACCTGAGGGAAGCTCCAACTCCCCAATTCTCTGGCTACAACCACAAGGGTCGAGGAAAGGTGGTTGTAGCCACCTTCCAGTTGTATCCAGAAAACTTAGGGGGTTGTAGCCTTCTTCTAGTTGTAGCCAGAGAATTGGGGAGTTGGAGCTTCCCTCAAGTTGTATCCTGAGAAACTAGGGGGTTGGAGCCTCCTTCCAATTGCACATGGAAAACAAATGAAGTTGGTTCTTTCAAAGAATGTAATTCTTCAAGACATATAAGAAAAAGCATTATGTGGTTTTCTCCCGCTTTGGGTTTCCATGTAAAAACAATGGTGTACTATGTATGTGTATCATTGTTCATTTGTCCATTGTTTATTTACTCTGCAATTATTGGATGATAATGCCACACTAATATAACACTTGCATTATATGGTTAAAAAAGATTAAATTGCTCTATTACTCATTCACCCCCCCCCTCTCAGTAATCCAACTGATTTACAAGCGCTATTGATGTTTGGATTTTGTAGATAACAGTGGGCTAGGATAAGTTTGCATTCTTATTGTGATAAGGCCTTAAAAAAAGTAGAATAAGTAACAAGTTTTTCCAATTCAATTCTCACAGACAAAAAAATTCTTTGATCCCATAATATTCATCTTCGTTGATTCGATAATAGGGAGGCCAATTTCGTAGATTGTGTTATTGGTAATTTCAGGCGACTGGGGTGCGTCAGCCAATGCTTTGTTGAAGATTTGTTTTTATTGCAACCTGTGGGAGTAATTGTGTTTTTTTATACATTGCTCAATGCCTTGAAATATTATTTTAAGTATAAAACTTCATGCATGATGAGTTCTTAGCATTAAAGCTTAATAATTGCATATCTAGAAACAAACTTATTGCACTGTCAACTTGACCGTAAGTATAACAAGGATGAACTTGAATTTTAATATTGTGGTTGATTTCATAGCCCCATTTGACTTCATCCTGCACATATTATTTTATTTTTTTCAAAATATTTGCAAAGAATAAATTTGGTAATTTCATTAATAAAGTAAACGTGCTAAAATAGAGGCCAGAGTAAAGACAACCAATAAAATGAAACTTCTTGGGCGGGGCCCCAACTCCGGCATCGTGAATTAGTGTTTCTATGTTCAATCTACATTACGAATTGAATTGAATGTTGATTTTAAACTGTGTGGAATTCATTTATGTTTCAACAGAAGCCTGATGTGATCGACAAAATGCATTGTCATATAATTGTTCAATGGTCCATATTTGATCAAATTACATGAGCCAATACAATATTTAAGAATTACAAGACTATTGAACCATGCAAACGAGAAGATGTGTTAAATCCAACAAAGAAGAAACAACAAAGATTCCAAGGCAATTTTTTAATAGTAAATCTATAAAAAAAATAGTCGGTACTATATATTTATCCATAGACATTGGACTGAGTTCTTTGTATCGAAACATTGAACATATTTTACATAAATACAAGTAGAGGAGTTACAGAAAAATAAAATGAAAATATGTGTGTGTTTGTGTGTGTGTGTGTGTGTGTGTGTGCAATAATGTGTTGTTCATCTACTGCGAAAACATGAAGGAGGCATCAACAAGCTCTTGTACATGCATACAAAACTGATAATTGTGCTTTTTTAGGAACTCCTTGCAGTCTTTTCCTCAGAAGGTCAATGTTGGCTATGACAATCTCAACATCTTGCGGAAAACCTGAGGTGACAAATAAACATCAGTGGTTCAGCAATGGAATAATTCCTTGGCTTGAAATAGGTCTCTTAGCACACCAAGATACCACCTCCTTACAGTTAAAGACTTCAGGGACACAACCTACACGAGAAATTCCAGAGGTCCAAATTACTTCGTTCTGGGCAGAAGGGGAGCAAGAGACCACATCCTTACAGGAAAAGACTTTAGGGCCACAGGCTGCATGAGAAATTCCAGATGTCCAACTTACTTCGTTCTAGGTGGAAGGGGGTGAGTAGAAGGAATATGCCTTGCTCCACTAGGAGTTCTAGTACTCATCCCCTAAGATATTAATTATATCTCTAGATAACAGGAGAGTGGTCCCCCAATTGAATAATTCTTTAGCTTGAAATATATATCTCGATGCACCAAGAGACCATCTTCTTATAGTCAAATACTTCAGGGACACAACCTGCAACAGGGACAAATCCAAACCCAATCCAAAACCCTAAAAATGGAAGGAAAGGATACATCTCTGAGGGTGAGGACCGCCATCTGAGTCGAGAGACTCAAACTCTTGAGTTGCAAAGCGGCTATTGCATTCAATGACGGTTTCTTTTTCTAAAACCACTTCCTTTTCTCTTGCTAGGGCCGCCATCGTCGAGCTGGGAAGTGCCCCCCGTTATGGTGGATTTCAATTTGGGCTCAAGACTGGGAACATCGCCTATATTGCCATCATCTATTTTCGTATCGTTGTCCATCAGATCATCTTCTTCTGGCTTGAAATCGACCACATCAACCTCTGTGTCAGCCATCAATGCAAGGGGAAGTTGTATGAGCAAGGGGGTTTTCCTTGGAATTCTTTGGCTTGAAATATATCTCTAGGCGTAGAAAGGGACCATATCCTTACTTTCTTCTGGGTGGAAGGAGATGAGTAGTAATAATATGCCTTGGACCACTATAAGTTATGTTCATCATGCCCGAAGTTGTTTATTGTATCTGGACAAAACTATTGTCGAGTTGCTGCCATAAGTTGATGAGAACATTTGTTTGCTCCAGATGATGTCTAAAATGAACACTCAGAAGGGATAATATAACCCTCCACAAATTTTGGTTTAATGTGTATCAATGGGAGATCTCCTCAAGCCTTTCGTTTATTAATGCCAATTTCTACGGTTCATACATAATGATTTGTTATCATTAAATCTTAATAATTGCATACTTAGAAAAAAGTGCGAAGGTGGTGGGGATGGCGAAGAGCGATTAAGGATTGGAGATTTCATGAATCCGCCAATCAGACAACACACAAAAGAGATTCCATGATGCTTGAAATGAACACTTGGAAGGGATAATATATCCCTCTGCAAAACTTGTTTTAATTCGTGTTAATGGAAGATATCCTCCAACCTTTCAGACATTAATGACAATCTTAACAGTTCCTACATGATGAGCTATTAGCATTAAAGATTAATAATTTCATATCTAGAAAGAAGTGCCAAGGTGGCGGGAATCGCGAAGAGCGATTAAGAATTGGGCATTTCGTCAACCCGACCACCCGTGAAAGAGATTCCAATAAATTTGCAAGTATGGAAAGCGGTTGGTCGGGCTTCAAAATAGGGTCACAAGTTATACTCAAGAGACATGAGGACCCGATGGAAAAATTGTATGTCTCTGAACTTTTGACTGCAAAATGTGTAACACGAAAGAGGGCATGATGACAGACTTCGACGGTCAATTTGTATATCGTGGAACTTCGGGTGTCATTTGTAGGTCACGGAACAATGGAAGTGCAATGTTGAGTAGGCCTTCTTGGGAACCGGCGATGGAAAAAGTGGCCAAGTATGGAATGGGAAAGCAATCGGCTGGACTCATGATATAAAAGCATGAGACATATTCGAAAAAACAACTAAGTAACCAAAAAGGGAAATTAGAGGAGAAAAAGAAAGGGGAATTTGGTTGTCAATTTGTATACCGTGGAAGTTCTGGTGCTTCTTAAAAAGGGCGGAACAATGGAAGCACAATGTTGAGCCCGCCTGGTCGGGAACCCGCGATCGAAAAAGTTATTGAGTATAGAACAGGGAAGCGGACGGTCAGACTCGTGATATAAAATCATTAGTGGAAATATGAACGCATGTCACATACAAGCTCGAAGGGGATAGAGTATGAAATAGGGAGTCAAATTGTATGTCTCGAAAATTTTGACTGGAAAAATGTGTAACACGAAACAGGGAATGATGGGAGAGTCCGGTGTCCAATCTGTATATCGTGGAACTCCGGAAGTTGTTTGTTGGTCACGGAACAATAGAAGTGAAATCTTGAGCCCTCCAGGCCAAGAGTCTGGCTGTCAATTTGTATATCGCAGAACTATGGGTGTTGTTTGCAGGACACTGAAGAATAGAAGCACAATTTTGAGCCCGCCAGCCTGAGAACCCACAATCAAAAAAGTTGATAAGTATGGAATGACGAAGCGATCAATCGGACTCTTGATATAGAATCATGAGTATAAATGTGAACCCGTGATTCCACTAACCTGCACACCTAGACATTTTCAGAAAAACGACTAAGTAATGTAACCAGAAAGGGAAAGTAGAGGGGAAAAAGAAAGGGGAATTCGGTTAAGTATAGAAGAGGGAAAAAAAAGGGGATAATAGAAAGTGGGAAAATAGAAAAGAGGAAGGCAATTTTCGGAAGTGGGAAGTCTAAACAAAGGCCCATTGTTTCCAAATCATCGTTTTCTAGTCCAATATTTTATCTACCTATTTTTTTTGTGTGTTTGATTTACTATCACAATTGGCATACCTTTTCGAAGATTGTACTTCAGCTTCCTATGCTATGGCATATAAGATTTCATCCTCTTGTCCAAATAATCCATTTCTTTAAATGTCGCAATGCAGAAAATGCAATGGACATGAAGGTAAGTCGATACATAGAAAGACATGTAAAAAAATAAATACAGTACAGTTCTATTTATTTCAATGTAGCAGCACACAAAACATAGTTGACATGAAGATAAGTTATTATGTAGAAAGACATGGAGTATCCACATACAATAAATTAGGTGCAAAGCAGTAGAATAAATATACAGACAATAAATGAAATACAAAACAATGGAATATGAAATAAGAGTAGAAGCATGCACCTATGTATATCCTCTTCTACATTTGTGGTTAAGAGTCCTTCATCTTCTCCAGTTAGTCTATTTGTTTCAATGTGGGAATGCACAAAATACAATTAACATGAATGTAAGTTGGTATGTAAGGGGAAACAAGTAATATATACATACAGTAACTGACAATCAAAGGAATAGAATAAAAGATAGAGTTAGAAGCATGAACCTTTGTTTTTCTTGATCCATGGTTGTGGTCATATAGAATTTCTCCTGGCCAAAAGATATTACAAGCCAGAAAATATTAAGAAGT
>JASDQU010104671.1:319799-332906 GCA_032191745.1 Picea mariana | reverse complement strand
GTAATCAATGAATCTTATATTTTATTATTATAATTTACTTTAATATCAAGATTATCACTAACATGTGTTTCAACATCCTTCTCATCAATATTTTCCAAGACAAGACAAGAAACATACATTGTCTTCAATATGATCCTCTAAAGTAGAACGAAAAACTCATATGGAAAGACATTTAAGGATAATTTTGATCGTTTCTTTGCTACCACATTAGGATCACTCCTCAAATTTGTAAATATTTTGATGTTTTTTTTTACAAGTATATCATCCACTAAAATAATATAGATACATATAGACAATTAAATAAATACCAATCACCCTTCATAAGACATGTCTCTCCAACACAATCTCTATGGAAGGTTGTTGGAAACCCATGTCCAAGAAGAAAAAAACCTCCATCTCCACATTTTGTACATATATCTTCAGTCTTATTACATGATTTTTTCTTCAAACTGCTTTGTCTTGTCAGATAAGTGCCACTTTGTGTAAGGACTACCTAGCATATGGAATATAGATACTATTATAAGGATTCCACCTTGAGTCTCATCCAACATGTTCTTAAAATTGAGAACATATAATCTCATTATTGTAGCATTTACAAGATATATTAGATCTTAGTTTACATCCATCTCATTATTGTAGCATCTACAACATATACCAAATCCTACTTTATATCCATCTAGTAATCATTGTCCTTTTAAATAATAGAAATGATTAGTTCCATCGAACAAGTTGTGTGGCTTAAAAATTATGTTATGCAAATTCATATCTCTTTGTTGTGTCCTAGCTTGCACAGTAGGATTTCCTTATGATTTTTTCTCCAACATTTTAAAATGTATACACATGTTTTCTTCCAAAGAATCATGCAATGAACTCCCATTGTCAAGGATTATAAAATTTATACCATACATTTCCATTCTAACAACATGCTCCTGAAACTTGTAGATACTGACAACTCTTCTTCCTTTTAATGCTTTTGATATAACTCTGGTTTGTTGATGAGAATCCAAAAAAACAAATTCATGCTGTAAAGGTTGGGTTTGTTAAATATATAACAATTTTTGTTCCCATTGGATCTCCAAATTGCAATGGTCTCCTCAACTTGGTATTCTCACCTTTTGATGCAAGTCTACTTGTAATGAATCGACTTCAAATATATATTCTCTATTAAATATATGTGCATTCATTTGATATTATTTCAAAACTTCTGAACCATAAATTGATCTAATTGTATATGTGCTATTGGTTAAATCATTAAGTGCAGACACAAATAGATCCCCCTAGATCCACCTAGATCTAGAACAAAACATGATAGGACATGCCGCTTTCCCTAGGCTTTGATCATCGAATTGACTACTAAACAAAAGACGAGCGACATACCTTTAAATGTCGCTTCTTTATCTCTTTGTTGTTCCTTTTTTGCTCCGGTTCTCTTGTGAAGATTATCCTCCAGTGAGACACAAACCAACCAAAGTGAAAGTAGTATAAGTATGCTCAATGAAAACCTATGCATATGATCAAGGAATTATGCAATAAAATAAAGATATTTCTATGGGAAAGAAGCATGCCACGGTATTATATTAAATAATAGGAAGAGAGATTACAACTGGATGCCTTGATGTCGTAAGGCTCCTCCCAACAATTCCTTGCTTCCCACACACTTCTTGCTCCAAGGATTCTGAGACCATGGATCTGAAAGATACTCACAATATATCTTGACAAAGCAAAGCTCAAAGTCACTCTAACCAAGATCAAACTCAATCCAACTAACTTTCTCCATGAAATATCCTCTTCTTTTATAAGATGAATAGGATAAGGTGAGGAGGTTAGGATGATCCCACTAAATCATGAAAGCGAGTAAGATCCAAACCATTCGAAGGCCACCTCACCATGGAATCTTCTCCTTCTAGAAGCATCGAGAAAATGCTCATTTTTCCCATGTACGAAGGCTGCCACACCATAGCTATAGTGCAGCCTATGGAAAATATACAACCCAGACATAGAGCAAGGTGCGAAAATCAAGCATTTCCACACCCTATATATAGAGTAGCCTGTGGAAATCCTCCAAAATAGGGTTTTTACAGAGGAAAAGTTCTTCTCCCTTATTTATTTAGGAATTCAGGCCACTGACCCCTTTGAAGGAAACAAATAGGTTTACATCATTAACGATCATAGGGATGACGAAAATAATGTGTAACAGAGAGCCCCCCAAAGTATGAAGTTAGAATAGAGTGATATATGAAATACTTTATCGAGTGTGTGTAGGGAACAAGGAACAGTCGATCGGAAACCTACAAACAAACAAGGAAATACAGTACAATAATATATCATCACTGAGGTAGGCATTCCCATATTCAAAATACAAATGACTCAAAGCATAAATGCCGACATGCGAAGATCCATGTCAAGTAATATAGGTCATGGCCACCAAACATACACTGTGGATCCATGCCAATATCAAATCTGAACATAGCCACCAAAAATACATTATGGATCTATGTGTTAAAGATTCAAATTTAAACATAGCCATGAGACATACAATGTGGATCTATGCAACAGTACAAACTGAATATACTCCAACGCAAACTGAATCTATGAGAAAAGATTCAGGGTCTTCATCTCCACCACTCTAAGTACAAATCTAACCATGTGAATACATGTGTTGAAGTCGAACATGGTAGAAACCACTTGATTACCGGTCATTAGTGAATATCGTTAACAACTGTGAGGGAAATCACCAATAATGTCAATGACTCCCAAGGTACACTAGTACAATACAACGAATGTGAATCAATTATCTGAGGTCAAACACTTGGTGGAATCTCCTGATAAGGGGTCAATAATGAAAACCCATTGTCAAAAGAGAGGAAAGCTGCCATTAAGGCATGCAAGTTCCAAGGTACCAATTAGTTTCTAAGTCTAATTCCTGGATAATGAGTTAAAGTCGACAAGAAAAGACTCCTCACAAGAAGGCCTTAACGTATCCTCCATCAGTGAAACGAAATGGGTAAAAAGATTTGATGTAGATCAGAGTGACAAGTGATTCAGGACTGACTCAGGGATGGCCGATGCAATAGAAGGCTTAAGGTCTATAGAAATGGTAGACACAAATAGAAGGATTTACAGGTTGAACTTCTCTTTGAACATATTGATGACACAACAACTGTCTTGGAAAACTAACTCAACAACAGGGATGAAAGACTGATTTGTAATCTTATAAAGGAGTATGATCAAGAGACAAGTGGATTTTCCCAACCTAGACACAAAGCAACTGAAAGGGCATCATGTTCAAAGGTGACTATTCCATAGAATACAGGCTTAGACACATTGCTTTCCCAATTTTCCCCCCATCATTACTGGCGAGTACCTCTTTATTTTTACACAAGCTTGAGGAGGATAACATATGCTTGGAATGTAAGCTCACTCTTTGGATGAGTCCCTCGGAGTATGTTTAATGAACCCTAGGAAGGAGTGGTTCGGTCCCATATGGGCCTTTCGATGTTTGTTTAATGAGTCCAAGGAAAGAAAACTCGAGGGTTTTTCATGTTTAGAGAGTCTGAAAAACACTTAAAGAGAACTCTCACAGTTCCTTTTTCATAATTTAGTCTGAAGAGACCGAAAAAGAGATAAATTACCGCTCAACAGACATGTTTTCTAACACTTTAATGAGCGTGAAAAGAACAAGATCCCTCGACAATATTTTCATGTTTAGAGAGTATGAAAATAGCTTAAAGAGAACTCCAGGGGATTTCTTTTTTGTATAACCTTTACGAGTCTGAAAAACTGATAAAAGAATACTCGGTTACATTCTCATTGATTTACGAGCACGAGAGAGAAAAAAGACTAAGCTCGGTAACTTATTCTCATGTATTTATGAGCATGAGAAAGAATAAAGATTAAGCTCGGTAAATTATTCTCATGTATTTACGAGCATGAGAAAGAACAAAGACTAAGCTCGATATTGTTTTCATTTTTACGTAAGATTTAAAACAAAACAAAACTATTCTTGGACCTAGTTTCATTTTTACACAAGCTTGAACCAGAGGAAACTATGCTCGAGGTAGCTGGTTTCATTTTTACACAAGCTTGAACCATAGAAAACTATTTTTGTGACTTCCCAACGCATTACCCAGGGATGGTTGTTACTTAGCCCCCAGCTTAAGAAACTAGCGGCATGACTTCAGCATGAAGTCTAGAGGCTGAAAGCATTTCCCCCCAAGCTTCGATTCATGCAACAGTATAGGAGGAGGAAAAGAATCTTCAAATACTAGACGAAGGACTTGACTCAAATAGAGAGGGGGAACAATCTATTTCATTTTTTAATGATCTTGACACACGAACAAGAACTATGCTCGAGAATCTAGGTTCAATCCCTATACCTCTGTTTCATTTTTTAATGAGCTTGACACAGAAACATGAACTATGCTGGTGGATTATGGTTGATTTTTTAACAAGGTTTCCACAGAGATGCAAAAACTATCCTCGTAACTGGTTTCATTTTTTAATGAGCTTGAAAGAAGAAAACCATGCTCGAAGATGGTTTCATTTTTTAATGAGCTTGAAATCAAAAAAGCATTCTCAAGGCTGGTTTCATTTTTTAATGAGCTTGAAATCAGAAAAGCATGCTCAGGGTTGGTTTCATTTTTTAATGAGCTAGAAATCATAAAAGCATGATCAACTTCTCTTCTTGATCACGGCTTCCAAGAGGACACTACTATGGAAGGACACCATGTCAAGGGACAAAACACGGTCATGGCCTCCAAGAGATCTTCACTCGATCGAAGAAACACACGCTGGAAGGAACACATGTCGAGGGTCGTAATAGGGGTAAAGAGATGAGGCTCCAATATCCCTACTGAATATATTACCATGTCAACTACCAGATCCAAGTCATAAGGGGGTGAGATTATAGTGAGAGGCTCATCTGCATCGGCAACTGAAGACATGGGACACAACATCGCATAATTGACCTGTTGCAGGGGTGATACCGTCTGCATATAAGAACCGTCTAGGGACGTAATCCAGTCAGGGCCGATGAATGAAAGTAGATCGATAGTAACAATTCTTCCATCGTGAGGGAAAGATATCACACGAAAAAGAGTGGACACAATAGATTTCATGGCATAGGCATAATCCCGCCCAAGGAGTAAAGCGAAATCCAAGGGGTATTGGACTACCATGACATCAATAAAGATAGTTTTCCATCCCAAAGTTATAAAAAACTGAGGATGGGTCCCTAAAGGTTGACTGGTTCTTCTGTTAAAATCTAACAGATTCTATGTAACCGACGCAAGCTGAGGACAACCCAAATCCTGCCAAGCAATAGAGGACAAAATACTAATGGACGCACCTTCATCTATTAGGGTCTGAGGAATGTCCCGACCACAAACCTGTACTGTAATCTAGAAAGGAATGTGAGAGGGAATATGAGGTCCAGTTAGCACACCCTAATTAAAAAGGATGGTCTCATTACTTGGAGGGGGTTCCAGGGGATAAGGAGAAATACCCTCGAGCACGATAGATTCTGTATCAACAAGAAAAACATGAGCAATATCGGGTTTACCCTCGAGCAAGAGAGTAGGATCGATCGATGATGAGATTATATCGACCACTTGGGTTGCATTATCCAATGGGAGAATGGGGTTGACAGGTGGAAACAGATCGACTGCTTGAGTTTCACTCTTTAACGGGAGAGCGAGATCAATCGAGGATGGGATCAGATCGACCACTTGGGTTGCACTCTCTAACGGGAGAGTGGGATCGATCGAGGATGGGATCAGATCGACCACTTTGTCAACTGGTTCAGCCAAGGGCGTGACTATATTAACTACATGATCAACCATACTGACCGATGAAGGGGACATATTGATCATTCCATCAACTACAGGTGGGTCTAAAGTAAGCTTCTGATAAGCAGTTGGAAGTTGAGGCTGGGAGACAGTAATGTCTTCCAGTAATTTTGAGGCTTCTTCCATACAAGGGAAAATGTGATTTAGATGACTCGCTTTTCATAACATGCATGAGAACTTGACTCTACTTTTCTTCTTCCCAACAGTATTTTGACTAATTGACAGGAGGTCATTAGCATGTCGTTCAGAGGCTAACTACATGGGTTGGCGAGGGTGTGTAGACCATGCTTCTAAAACCCTATTTAGACCAGGGAAATCCTTAAGAGGATGGCTACCCTTACAAAGCTTGCAAGGGTACTTGGGCTTACGGGTTATTTGGGTGTTCTTAACATCATCAACACTCCTAGCAAGATTAATAGTAACTAGTTTTTTTCCAACATGTCCAGCAGTGGTTGGAGGTGTGGATCGTTGTTTATTTTTCTTCTTCGTATTCTTCCTTTTCTTCTTCTTCTTATCCACCGAGTTACTAGCTTTAGAGATTTCACTCGGCGAAGAAGATGAAATGGAAGAAGACCTTGCAAGTGAAGATGGTGAAGAAGATCTTACTGGTGAATAAGGTGAAGGATCAACATGATATTGATGCTCTTGGGGGGAAGTGCTTAACCCCAACACTAACTGCACTTGGGATTACCTAAGTGGAAAACAACCATACCGGTAATCCAATTGTGAGACCTAGAAGGCTCAAAGTAGCGATGTGAGGAGGACCAATGTTTTCGTAAGAAGGAAAAACAAATGGTTCCCCTGGAGTAGGGGTTACTTCATTAGTCATTCTAGAAACTGATGCCATTAAATAAAAATCCAATCTAGAGAACACTAGGTAAAACAAACAACACACGGTAAAACTCTAGTAAGCAAGCAAGCAAACAAAAGCTTCTCACAATGAGCACACTAGTTGGTGATGAAATCCAACGTTGTGAGAACACTGTAAGAAGGGGCTGAGATAGAGCGGGTGGAAAAGTTATGTTGATGACCTACTTAATGGAATTACACCCTAGTGCAAGCTCCCACACATAAACATGGGTATACCCTCCAAGGAGCCCGTGTGAGCTTGGCCAATGTCAATTCTAGGTACCGTGAAGACTTGCACCTCCACAGTCACCTCATGTAAATAACCTAGAGAGATAGGCCACTAAGGTTACCAACTACAACAGTCATCCCTAGGGAAACATACGACAGTTTGATCCACACGCAAAGGCAGGGTATCTAGCCTGAAATCAACATGAAAGGATTCCACTCATCCTTGTGGGTATACCTTCAAGCGACCCCCATAATACGTGCAATATCTACACCAAGACCAAAAAAGCAGGGTGAGTAACTCTGCTAGTCTTAATGTGACCTCATGATTGACCCTTGTGTTAGAAGGGCTTCCCAGGAAAAAATGTAGCAAGTGGATTTCACTGATGTGTAACTCAATATTCTATGTTCGTTTGCAGCTTTGGAAAGTTATCCTCCACATCTATTCCAAGGCCCTACAACTAATCTAATGTAGGTTTGCTACCAAAAAGTATAAAAATGTCTAATCAATTTTTATAAGCGCTTTATTTTTAGGGTTTTTGTTACTCAGAAGGAAAAATGGCGTGGACAATATGGTGTTTTGACCGACTCGAAAGTTATGAAAAGAGATGAATATGCAATCTTTTCATTTCGATGAAAGCTATGCTACGAGAAGGAGAAAACATTTATCATGCGCAAATGTACGATGTCTCAAAATTTTACTAAAATCATCAATATCAATATTTTCAAGAAATGATACAAAGAGACTCTACACCAATACATGGTTCATGCCCCCCCCAAAATTTTCAGAATTTAAGACCAAAAAATGCCAAGAATCATGCAATTTCACTATTTCAAATGGAAGGATGTCCCCAAACCAAGATAAAGCAAGAAATTAAAAGTTTTTTGTTTTAGAGATAGCTAAAAGCAATAGCAGATCTATATAAAACAAAGTAACCCAAACAATTTTTCTCTTTTAACATGAAATATTCAATAAAAGAAAAATAAGTTCTTTCACCAAACAATTCTAAAGAAAAGACAGTGCTTTGTAACTGAAAGACACTCAAAGCAAGAGACTAAATCTTCCAAAATCAAACAAAGAAGAGATGGCTAAAAGAATTTTCAAATCTGTCAAGAAGACTGTAAACAGATCATAATCAAACCCAAAAATTCACCCCAAAACCAAATCCAAGGTCTGGGTAAGGAAAAAACCATCAAAAATAAAAATTTTCACAATTTTTGCAGGTTGTAGACTAACACAGTGCAGAAATACCTGATTTTCGTAGGCCAGATATGGGTAGGATGTGGAGTTTTCTCACTATTCTAAACAAGTAGGGTGCCGAAATCCCAAGTTGTTGCACTTTCCCTCAAAGAAGGGTGCAGAAATCAAACAAAAATGGAAAAAAATAAAAATTAAGAAGGTTTTCCAGTGAAGTTTAATAGTCAGAGAGTTAATGTGGATCTCCTAGTGACTCAGAAAACAGAAACCAAGCAATCAAAACAAGAAAGAAAGACAAACTAGGAAAACAATCTATTCCCCAGTTGAGTCACCAATTTTGTTATTGGGTAAATCGTTAAGTGTGGACACGAATCGATCCCCCTAGATCCACCTAGATTTAAAACAAAACACTACAGGACATGGCGCATTCCCTAGGCTCTAATCATCGAATTTACTACTAAAAAAAAGACGAGAGACATACCTTTAAATGTTGCTTCCTTATGTCTTTGTTGTTCTTGTTTCACTCGGGTACTCTTGTGAAGATGATCATGTAGTGAGACACAAGCCAACCAAAGTGGAAGTAGTAGAATTATGTTGAATGACAACCTCTACATATGATCAAGGAATTATGTAATAAAATAAAGATATTTATATGGGAAATAAGTATGCCACTGTATTATATTAAATAATAGGAAGAGAGATTAGAACCAGATGCCTTGATTTTGTAAGGTTCCTCACAATAGTTCCTTGCTTCCCACACACTTATTTCTCCAAATATTTTGAGACCATGGATCTGAAAGCTACTCACAATCTATCTTGACAAAGCAAATCTCAAAGCCACTCTAACCAATCTCAAACTCAATCCAACTAACTTTCTCCATGAGAGCTCCTCTTCTTTTATAAGATGAAGAGTATAAGGTGAGGAGGTTATGATGATCCCACTAAATCATGAAAGGGAGTAAGATCCAAACCGTTCGGAGGCCACCTCACCATGAAAGCTTCTCCTTCTAGAAGCATCGAGAAAATGCTCTTTTTCCCAGGTACAAAGGTCGCCTCACCCTAGCTATAGTGCAGCCTGCAGAAACTTCGCAACCCAGACATAGAGCAAGGTGCAGAAATAAATAATTTCCACACCCTACATATAGAGCAGCCTACGAAAATCCTCCAAAATAGGTTTTTTACAAAGGAAAAGTTCTTCTCCCTTCTTTCTTTAGGAATTCAGGCCATTGACCCCTCTGAAGGCAATAAATAGGTTTACATCATTAACGATCATAGGGATGACAAAATTAATGTGTAATAATATGTTTCTTTAACAATAAGTGTCACCTCCACCAATACTAAAACAACCCACATTGATACTCTTGTATCCTTACTCCATGTATTTGAACATGCATTGCATATATTTATATTATAACATATTAATGACTAATGGATATGCTTGGGCCTTATCATGCATGTGTCCACTTGCATTGATGTCTAGCATAAATTGTGGATGGATGATCTATATGAATTTTAAATCTATGCATGCCTTCGCACTCTTAAAACTACCGGAGATAGATCGAAATCAAAGATTAATTGCAGAGTTCTTAACATGGATTTAGACAGGCACTACAAAGCCTCAACAATATATAGGAGTGGTTTTTATTTTTTTATTTTTGGTGATTTGGAAACTTTATAATAAGCCTTAAAACAAATTCATGATGAAGTCTTGAATTGACATAATCTTTAGTGGCATAGACTCATTTACTGATATATATTGGGCTTAAGCTTATGGGAAAGCAAGAGATTAAATATGACTAAGAATATGGGATGTGAGGTTAACGTGTATGTTGAGGTTTAAATCTATTTTGGTTGCATCTATGTGTATGTTGAGGTTTCATATACAATTCAATGAAATAATAATGGATAGTCATATGTATGGGTAATTATGAGATAGGAGGAAATTACCACATAAAATGATTACGTCAATTTTTCCAGGCACCATGATATTATGCCCTTGCTCTCAATCCATTTGGCCAACAAAACCATTTTTTTGTATTTTTGTCCCATGCCTATTCATGAACTAACTTTATTTAACATACATTTGAATTTCTTCTATTTTTTCTAATTCTTATACTCACATTGCATTTTCCGAAACACCATTGTCCTATGGTGATAGGGGGAAGGAAACAACCTTCCAACAGTCCACAAATAATAAGCCCTAAATAGTGGCACATTACCCCTTAATTTGGGCATATTAAATTTGTATTTTTATTTTATTTATGTTGTATTTGGTCCATTAGCTGTAATTATACCTTCTAGTCTCCTATATATACCAAGAAGACCTTTTCATTTGGGATCATCTTGTATTTCTAAATTTGTGTGGTGTATAAGGAGGTTTCCCCCTAAAAGAGGCTTATTATCTTAAATTATAACTATTTCAAGGTGTTGAGTACTTATTCTGATATTTTTATGCTATTTTGATATTTGGTTCTTAACATTTGGTATTAGAGCTCAAGGTCTTGGGGTTTCTCTGTTGCATCTGAGACACCTTGGAATTTTCACTATAACATTTTTTTTACGAAGTGTCAGAAGGAATTCCTTAAAAGGCATTTAACAGACATATCAAGGTACTTGGGTTTAAAATTTTATCTCATGAGGCTTTACACATTCAAAGATATATCCTGTGTAAGATCGGGTTATGGAATCATCCCGAATTTAGTCATCTTAGAATTTTCTCTATAAAATGTTTTATGTGAAGTTTCAAAACTTGAAAATTGCAGGATATTCAAAGCAATTATCAAGGTAGTTGTGATAAAAATTTCATATTCTGGGTCATCCTAATTTTGTAGATACACCCTGTGTAAGATAGGGTAGATGACTAGTCATATTAACTAGTCTCAAACAAGTGTTCTGGGTAAAACAATGATATCTTCTTCAGTGAGTATCCAAATTAAGTGAGAATAGTTGCATTGGATAGTGGAAAGTCTTTTGTATTTCTGGTTCAATTTTCAGAATCAAATATCATATATTGTTTTCTTGGAACGCTTTACAATTACTCTCTCCTGGAAGGGCCAAAAATCAGCAAGGTGTGGCGAAGTTACCATAAATTCAACATGGCACATCCTATTTTTATCATACCTGTGGAATTGCAGAGAATATGTATCAAAGAACTAAAAAATGAAATTTTAGACCTAGAAGGGCCGAAATTTTGGAGATACAACAGAAGAAAGATCGTCTAGTAGAACCACCTCCAAATCAAGGTTTAAAAGGTGCATTTTTGTTTTTTGGAAATTTGCATATCTTTTGACTATAGGATTCAATTGGGGTGATTCAAAAGGTATAATAAAGTGGGATAAAAGGAATATCACATAAGTTTTATATAATCTTAGTTACTTTTAGGTACATACGTATTGCAACGTCTCTAAACGTAAGATTTGTCGTTAGTTGTCAGTGCTACAACCTGGGGACTGTGTGGTTATTCCATGTACCTAGAGTATCTCAGAAGACCTATTTCTAATAGGTGCGCATTATACAACACTACTATGGATCTAATATCCCATGTACCTTGCATATATCGGGAGAACCCCTATAATCCTGAGACTTACCAAGTAAACCTTTTGTCAATATTTTTGCTATAGTGGATCGAGAACGACACTCAAGGAGATCACTCTCTAGTACTTGGGTAGTCAGATAGTATGTCTAAGGGAATGTTGAAGCCTCCTTAGTTAGTGCCCTAAGATATTTGGCCAAGTACTATTGTTGGAGCCCGCACATATATCAGAGAGTTATAGCACCCGACACTCCCTTGTCTCCAAGGAACTATGCCTAAGCCAATTAGGAATTCCTGCCTTATAGTGATACTTTTCCAATAGGCCACCAAAAAATGGAACTTCTGCACCAAATAAGCCTTCAGATAGTTCTACTTGGAATCTTAATGAAGGTGAAGAAATGTGCAGGGACATAAATTAATGAAATAATGATGAAAAAGTGTGGACTCTCATTCAAAGGTTGCAACATGATTCCATTGCAATAGATACATTTACATGGAAAAATGATTCACTATGGTACAAATATCACTTATATTTATGTAATAAATCCCAACTCAAACAAAATTTACTCTTGGAATTGCACACCTCTTCGGTAGGAGGGCACTCGGGATTTTTGAAAACCTACCACAGGGTCAAGAAGAATGTTTTTTGGGATGGCCTTAAAACTAATGTTCAAAGGTTTGTGGAAGAATGTTTGGTTTTCCAACAAAACTAAGGTGGAAAAAATTAAGACCCCGGGTATTTTACAACCATTATCCATCCCAAGTCAACATTGGGAGGAGGTTTCCATGGATTTCATCACATGGATAGCGAAGTCTGAAGGAAAGAGTGTCATCATGGTGATTGTTGATAGACTGACCAAGTACACACACTTTTGTACACTCTCTCATCCTTTCAAAGCTAGTACAGTTTCCACCGCATTCATGGAGATAGTTCAAAAGCTACATGGAAGCCCAAAAATTATTGTAAGTGACAGAGATCCCATCTTCATTCGACATTTTTGGACAAAATTATTTTGTTGTTTGGGTACTCAATTGGATCATTGCTCATCTTATCATCCTCAATTTGATGGACAAACTGAGATAGTGAACAAATGTCTAGAAGGCTACCTTAGTTTCTTTGTCTCTGATAAACAAACAAAATGGTTCAAGAGGTTACCCTTGGAAGAATGGTGGTAAAGCACTTCCTTTCATACTGCAACAAAAATGACACCATTTATGGCATTGTATGGATATCACCCATCGTCCATCACTTCTTCTCTAAAATAAAAATATAAGGTTCAAGTAGTGGAAGATCACATCGAGCATCAACAACAAGTTCTCCAACTCTTAAAGGAGAACCTAACCATGGCACAAAATTGCATAAAACAACAAGCATATCAACATTGTAGTGAAATAAATTTTGAAGTAGGGGATTGGCTATTTTTAAGACTACAACCAAACAAATAGATGTCCCTAAA
>JASDQU010104671.1:307129-319779 GCA_032191745.1 Picea mariana | reverse complement strand
ATTTTGAAGTAGGGGATTGGATATTTTTAAGACTACAACCATACAAATAGATGTCCCTAAATTAAGATAAGAAGGATAATAAATTATCACCAAATTACTATGGCCCTTGTAAGGTGTTGCAAAGGATTGGTACTATGGTATACAAATTGGAGTTGCCTGCATCTTCGCGAGTACATCCAATTTTCCATGTTTCATGATTAAGGAAGGGTATAGGTGACAAGATCCCAATTCAAATTATATTTCCAAAACTTGATGAGAAAGGAAAAATCATATTGGAGCCTAAAGATATTACTAACACAAGAATTCGCTAGTTGAGGAATAGATCCATTTCAGAGTATCTCATTAAGTGGAAGAAACTACCTGTTGAAGATTCCACTTGGGAAGATGAGTATTTTATACAGAAGCATCCAAAATTACTCAAGCATTGCGGAAAAAACGTTTTTGAAGGGGAGGGGTATGCTAAGCCCTAAACAATGGCACATTACCCATTAATTGGGGAATATTACATTAGTATTGTTATTTTTTTTTTATGTCGGCTTGGTTCCATTAGTTGTAATTGTACCTCCTAGTCTCCTATATATACCAAGGAGACCTTCTCATTTGGAATCATCTTGTATTTGTAAATTTATGTGGTGTATAAGGAGGTTTCCCCTTCGAAGAAGCTTATTATCTGAAACTATCTCTTTGTCAAGGCGTTGAGTACTCATTCTGATGTTTTTATGTTATTTTAATATTTGGTTATTTACAACAAATCCCGTAGAGGAAGATCTTTCTCATGAAAAAATTTATTCCTCCACCAACCCAATCCAAACAATAAGGAAGCTTGTAAGAAAATCAAACATCAAACTCACTTCTTTGATTCAGATTTAGTCACCGACACGGGAGATAAAGGAAAGAATTAAATCCTTGATGGACAAAATTCATCGCTATGGGATAAGAAATATCTTTAATTATCCAATTTATTTATTATTGATTTTAATTTTTATATTCTTACAAGTCTTTTATAAAATATAATATTTATTTTTGCAGGATTTTTTGAAGGATTTTGATCCCTAAGATGTGCCTATAGAGGTTGATGTTGGTACCAACATCATTTCTACACCGACACAACATCATATGGGTAGAATTCCATTAATAAGTGGGACTTAATTCCATATGACCCAAATCTTTCCAACCATTAAGCATTACTAGAATTCCATTAATAAGTGGGACTTAATATTGCATGCATAAGGTGGAGTAATAATTTGAATTCCCTCATTCATTATAGCTTGATTCTAGTGTATAAATATATCTATGACCATCCCTTCAAGGGATAAACACCACTTATCTTCTATCAGGATAGGGAATTCTAGTCATTAAGAATTATTTATGTTCAAAATATGCTCGAGTTACACATTTATTAGATCTAAAATGTTTAAGATATTTTTTTTAGCTCATCTCTTCTATACCTCTATATTGTATGTTGTTTATATGAATGTTGTATGCTATGTTGAAAGTGGAATTTACTTGCTACTTTAGTGTTGAGGAAGATATGTAGGGGAACTCTTCCCACTATCGTATGATATGCCATACATCAATAAAACCCTATTCAATATTAAATCTCACACCAGATAAATAGGCCACAACCTATGAACCTACAAACTAAATTGTTAACCTTCCACTAGGAAGCACTCAGTAGAAATTGATTATTATAGTTAACAAAAAAATCATTAAAACAACATTATATTTATGTGACTGTGACACATGCACCTACAAGTGAATTATGTTATGTGTGTTGTGTGTTTATATTTTAAATAAGTTAAATATAAACCCATTTACAATTACCATTAGAATACAAAACTATAAAAAATGTTATTCTAATATGCAAATATTTGGATAGTTAGGTAGTGGTCTTGCAAAGATTTAAAAACATTAGAATCATTCTTGTGCATCCACCAAAATTGATAGTTGACCYWATCAYTGTAGKCAATAGATCCCTCCTTACAAAAATTAAATCCCAATCCCATAGAAAAATAACCACAATTAGATAGAATAGGAYGCTTAGGATGAAATAGAAGAGGACCYRCAACTAGAGACTGCCTCCTAGATAGGTTTAAAAACTCCCTATTATTTGACMTAGATGAAGATACAATTTCCATTTWATTGGCATATTTTTGAAATGAAATAGACAYGTGTCATAAAACTTGTCTATAGTAACATCCSAAGAAGAAAAGGGTCTATTTTTCAATACCCATAACCCAAATTGATGATTACAACCATTGATGATTAAAACCATTGAGTTCTTTTAAAATTAAAGCCTATGAGCAATCTTATCTCTCGTAGAAGAATTGAAATATTGATGAATGTATGCATCTTAGTTAGAGTCAAGTTTAATAACCTCCATTTAATTTATGTTATTTTTAATTGGTTGTGCCTCTAATTATTTTATTTCTATAAGCCTTCAGTTCCCAAACATCTCAAGCTGAATATGAACATTGTGTTATTCTATGTAATCTCTTTGAAACAAGTGATACCTTATAAATCGCACCATTTTAGTAAACTATAATCAATGGATACTATTTCTAGTTTTGGGAGCATTGGGAGTGTTTGGGTTGGCCTCCTCTTGTCTGAAATGAGAATTTATGAAATATAAAGCATGGATGGGTTCATCTGCAAACAAAATTTATAAATATAAAACCTTGAACTGAATTTTCAACAAAATGCATTTAAGTATTAGGGATTTCTTTCCAACTTTTTTTCTTCTCATTTCTTTATGATTTATTGATAATACAAATTGAAATTATGAACAAATTTGGATCAAAACCTATGGTTAATGCATGTTGTCTTTATTTTACTTCTAACATGGGGAAAATTAAAGAAAATATCCTTCTCAACCCAATTTGAGGTTTATATTCATGTCCCAAAGATATTTCTATTAAATTCAACACCTCTAATTCATGACAAATAATCTCATAAGTTTTTAAAAAAAAACTTTGCAAGTTCTAGGTATTTGTTCTAAGTGTATATGTCTTCAATAGGTGTTTTTATCTCTGTCAATATATTTATTTTTACCTCTACATTTGTGCTTTGACTCTATCATTTTATTATTACTAGAAATTCTTTTGATTTGAGTTTACAAACTACTACATAGAAATAGTKCTTCTTCCTCTACCCTAACTTCATTGCAAATTCACATTCCCTAATCATTGGGCAACAAATTTCTTCCTGCATCTAAAACATATTTCTCAAAAAAATAAGTTTGTTCTCAATATTTATCTCTTCATAGTGTCATAAATTGGTTTCTCTCACATAATATTTGTAAGTCCTTACACAAGTTATCTAAAAGATTTTCATTTGTTTGCAATGCCTTGCTTCTAGGTGCCCGACTAACACTACCCATGATTTTCGCCATCATCTATGAAAAAATTGTAGTCTGCTCCAACTTCAACTATATGTATCTTTGAAATGTTAAGGGAGATGGTTCTAATGGACCATTATAGGATTATCCCATGAGTATCACAAATCCAAAATCCATTATGTACATCTCTCTTGGATCAGATATCCATTCATTCTCTTAAAATTATGGCTTATGTCAATCTATGAAGCATGAACACACTTGTACTATTTTATTCTTAAGTTTGCAAAAAAATGAGTGGTTTGAGAATTGTATTTTAACAACAAAAATCACTTGTACTATTATGTTCTTTTGGTTTAATAAAGATGTTTAATCACATCCCTTATGACACTCGCTAATTGTTTCTCTCATTTCATGGAGTTTTGTAGGACGTAAAACCAAATAGGTATTTGTCAGATCTATCTTCGTCGAGTGAGGGAAGTTTAGGTAGAATAGAGGAAAGTGAGACATCTAGTAGGTCTACTAGGAAAATATCAACTAGAGGTGAGAAGATCATAAGAAGATTCCATAGACACATGGAATTTTTACGATGATGAGAGCATATATGACATAGAGGTTCCCTTGAGGCACAAACATCTAGTGAAACAATGGACAACTAAGGATATTCCTCAAATAAACATTGATTGTTGTGTCAACGAAAGGATATAATGCATTGCTCCATCATCATTATATGGTTTGGGGATATTTTCCATGTATGGAATACAGTTCTTTTACATAGGAATAACTTAATTGATGGAGTATGTGGGACCTTGTTACATCGACAAAGATTGGATACAACTAGTCCAATATACAAAAGGTATGTGAATATATGGTGTGGCGGAAAATTATATACAACTAAAAGACAATGATCAAAATAAAGGAGAATCTATAAATATTGACGGAAGGCCAAAAGTAGTGGGAAATATTGGAGGGTTTATAAACAGGACATGACCTGGGACCACAAATAAGCAACCTAATTGTGTATTTGAGGGGTGTAAAGGAAACCATGTATTTGTATGTGCAATAAAATCAATAGCTAAAGGGGAAGAGTTGTTTATTGATTAAAATTTGAATCAAGTAGAAACATACGTTTCTATTATGGGAGTGAGACGTATACTATTTTACCCAAACTGTAATCAATGAATCTTATATTTTATTATTATAATTTACTTTAGTATCAATATTATCACTAGAATGCCCTCGGGGGGGTAGCTCAATTGGCAAGTTCCGTGAAAATGAAGTTCCATGAGGTTTCGAGTTCAATTCCCCCCGGCTTACAATGTGTTCCGCATAAGGGGCATCGTGGGCACACCTAGAGGTTATAGTGGTAGCAGTTGGATAACACGGCCATGTGTAATGTGAGCACGTGCCCAACTAGTTGTTGATTCCTCCAGACATAATATATATATATTATCACTAACATGTGTTTCAACATCCTGCTCATCAATATTTTCCAAGACAAGACAAGAAACATACACTGTCTTCAATATGATCCTCCAAACTAGAACTAAAAACTCATATGGAAACACATTTAATGATAATTTTGATCGTTTCTTTGCTACCACATTAGGTTCACTCCTCACATTTGTAAATATTTTGATGTTTTGTTTTTACAAGTATATCATCCACTAAAATAAGATAGATACATATAGACAATTAAATAAATACCAATCACCCTTCAGAAGACATGTCTCTCCAACACAATCTCTATGGAAGGCCATTAGAAACCCATGTCAAAGAAGAAAAAAACTTCCATCTTCACATTTTGTACATATATCTTCAGTCTTATTACATGATTTTTTCTTCAAAATTATTTGTCTTGTCAGATAAAGTGCCACTTCGTGTAAGGACTACCTAGTATATGGAAGATAGATAGTATTATAAGGATTCCACCTTTAGTCTCATCCAACATGTTCTTAAAATTGAGAACATATAATCTCATTATTGTAGCATTTACAACATATACTAGATCTTAGTTTACATCCATCTCATTATTGTATCATCTACAACATATACCAGATCTTAATTTATATCCATCTAGTAATCATTGTCCTTTTACATAATAAAAAAGATTAGTTCCATCGAGCAAGTTCTGTGGCTTAAAAATTATGTTATGCAAATTCATATCTCTTTGTTGTGTCCTAGCTTGCACAGTAGGATTCCCTTATGCTTTTTTCTCCAACATTTTAAAATACATACACTTGTTTCTTCCAAAACATCATGCAATGAACTCCCATTGTCAAGGATTATAAAATTTGTACCATACATTTCCATTCTAACAGCATGCTCTTGAAACTTGTAGATACTGACAACTCTTCTTCCTTTTAATTCTTTTGATATAACTCTGGGTTGTTGATGAGAATCCCAAAAAACAAATTCATGTTGTAAAGGTTGGGTTTGTTAGAGATATAACAATTTGTGTTCCCATTGGATCTCCAAATTGCAATGGTCTCCTCAAATTGGTATTCTCACCTTTTGATGCAAATCTACCTGTAATGAATCGACTTCAAATAGATATTCTCTATTAAATGTATGTGCATTCATTTGATTTTATTTCAAAACTTCTGAACCATAAATTGATCTAATTGTATATGTTCCTTTAAAAATAAGTGCCACCACCACCAATACTAAAACAACCCACATTGATACTCTTGTATCCTTACTCCATGTATTTGAACATGCATTACATATATTTAGATTATAACATATTAATGAGGAATGGATATGCTTGGGCCTTATCATGCATGTCTCCACTTGCATTTATGGCTAGCATAAATTGTGGATGGATGATTTTTATGAATTTTAAATCTATGGATGCCTACACACTATTAAAACTACCCAAGACAGATCAAAATCAAAGATTAATTGCAGAGCTCTTAACATGGATTTAGAAAGCCACTACAAAGCCTCTAGAATATACAAGAGTGGTTTTTATTTTTTTATTTTTGGTGATTGGGTGACTTTATAATAAGCCTTAAAATAAATTCATGATGAAGCCTTGAATTGGCATAATCTTTAGTGGCATAGACTCGTTTACTGATATATATTGGGCTTAAGCTTATGGGAAAGCAAGAGATTAAATATGACTAAGAATATGGGATGTGAGTTTAACGTGTATGTTGAGGTTTAAATCTATTTTGGTTTCATCTATGTGTATGTTGAGGTTTGATATACAATTCAGTGAAATAATAATGGATAGTAATATGTATGGGTAATTATGATATAGGAGAAAATTACCACATAAAATGATTACGTCAATTTTTCTAGGCACCATGCTATTATGCCCTTGCTGTCAATCCATTTGGCCAACAAAACCATTTTTTATATTTTTGTCCCATGCCTATTCATGAACTAACTTTATTTCACATACATTTGAATTTCTTCTATTTTTTCTAATTCTTATATTCACATTGCATTTTTCGAAACACCATCGTCCTATGGTGATGGAGGGAAGGAAAAAACCTTCCAAGAGTCCACAAATGTTAAGCCCTAAATAGTGGCACATTACCCCTTAATTGGGGCATATTAAATTTGTATTTTTATTTTATTTATGTTGTATTTGGTCCATTAGTTGTAATTATACCTTCTAGTCTCCTATATATACCAAGGAGACCTTTTCACTTGGGATCATCTTGTATTTGTAAATTTATGTCGTGTATAAGGATTTTTCCCCCTAAAAGAGGCTTATTATCTTAAATTATCACTTTTTCAAGGCGTTGAGTACTTATTTTGATATTTTTATGCTATTTTGATATTTGGTTCTTAACATTTGGTATCAGAGCTCAATGTCTTGGGGTTTCTCTGTTGCATCCGAGACACCTTGGAATTTTCACTATAACGTTTTTTTTACGAAGTTTCGGAGGGAACTCCTTGGAGGGTATTTAATAGACATATCAAGGTTATTGTGGTTAAAATTTTATCTCATGAGGCTTTATACATTCAGAGATATATCTTGTGTAAGATCAGGTTATGGAATCATCCTGAATTTAGTTATCTCAAAATATTCGCTATAAAATGTTTTATGTGAAGTTTCAGAACTTGAAACTTGTAGGATATTCATAGAAATTATCAAGGTAGTTTTGATAAAAAAATCATATTCTGGGTCATCATAATTTTGTAGATACACTCTGTGTAAGATAGGGTAGATGACTAGTGATATTAACTAGTCTCAAACAAGTGTTCCAGGTAAAACAATGATATCTTCTTCAGTGAGTATCCAAATTAAGTGAGAATAGCTACATTGGATAGTGGAAATTATTTTGTATTTCTGGTTCAAGTTTCAGAATCAAATATCAGATATTGTTCTTTTGGAACGCTTTACAATTACTCTCTCCTGGAAGGGCAAAAAATCAGCAAGGTGTGGCGAAGTTACCATAACTTCAACTTGGCACATCCTATTTTTATCATACCTGTGGCATTGCAGAGAATATGTGTCAAAGAACTACATAACAAAATTCCATACCTAGAAGGGACGAATTTTTGGAGATACAACAGAAGAAAGATCGTCTAGCAGAACCACCTCCAAATCAAGGTTTAAAAGGTGCGGTTTTTTTTTTTGGAAATTTGCATATCTTTTGACTATAGGATTCAAGTGGGGTGATTCAAAAGGTATAATAAAGTGGGATAAAAGAAGTATCACAAAATTTTTATATAATCTTAGTTATTTTTAGGTACAGACATATTCCAACGTCTCTAAATGTAGGAGTTGTTGTTACTTGTCAGCGCTACAACCTAGGGACTGTGTGGTTCTTCCACGTACCTAGAGTATCTCAAAAGACCCATTTCTAATGGTTGCACATTATAAAACACTACTATGGATCTGATATCCCATGTACCTTACATATATCGGGAGAACCCCTATAATCCTGAGACTTTCCAAGTAATCCTTTTGTCAATCTTTTTGCTATATTCGAGCGAGAAAAACACTCGGGGAGATCACTCTCTAGTGCTTGGGTAGCCAGATAGTATGGCTAATGGAGTGTTCAAGCCTCCTTAGTTAGTTCCCTAAGATATTTGGCCGAGTACTATTGTTGGACCCCACACGTATATAAGAGAGATATAAAACTTGACACTCCCTTGTCTCTGAGGACCTATGCCTAAGCCAATTAGAAATTCCTACCTTACAGTGATAATTTTCCAACAGACCACCAAAAAAGGGAACTTATACACCAAATAAGCCTTCAGATAGTTCTACTTGGAATCTTAATGAAGGTGAAGAAATGTGCAGGGACATAAATGAATGGAATAATGATGAAAAAGTGTGGAATCACATTCAAAGGTTGCAACAGGATTCCATTGTATCAGATACATTTACATGGAAAAATGATTCACTATGGTACAAAGATCACTTATATTTATGTAAGAAATCTCAACTCAAACAAAATTTACTCTTGGAATTGCACACCTCTTAGGTAGGAGGGCAATCAGGATTTTTGAAAACCTACCACAGGGTCAAGAAGAATGTTTTTTGGGATGGCCTTAAAACTGATGTTCAAAGGTTTGTGGAAGAATGTTTGGTTTTCCAACAAAATACAGTGGAAAAAATTAAGACCCCAGGTATTTTGCAACCATTAGCCATCCCAAGTCAACATTGGGAGGAGGTTTCCATGGATTTCATCATAGGGATAGCAAATTCTGAAGGAAAGAGTGTCATCAAGGTGATTATTGATAGACTGACCAAGTACACACACTTTTGCGCACTCTCTCATCCTTTCAAAGCCAGTACATTTGCCACTGCATTCATGGAGATAGTTCAAAAGATACATGGAAGCCCAAACATTATTGTAAGTGACACAGATCCCATCTTCATTGGACATTTTTGGACAATTTTTTTTTTTGTTTGGGAACTCAATTGGCTCAGAGCTCATCTTATCATCCTCAATCTGATGGAAAAACTGAGATAGTGAACAAATGTCTGGAAGGCTACCTTCGTTTCTTTGTCTCTGATAAACAAACACAATGGTTCAAGTGGTTACCCTTGGAAGAATGGTGGTAAAGCACTTTCTTTCTTACTGCAATAAAAATGACACCATTTATGGCACTCTATGGATATCACCCACTGTCTATCACTTCTTCTCTAAAATAAAAATCTAAGGTTCAAGCAGTGGAAGATCACATCGAGCATCAACAACAAGTTCTCCAACTCTTAAAGGACAACCTAACCATGGCACAAAATCACATGAAACAACAAGCATGTCAACATCGTAGTGAAAGAAATTTTGAAGTAGGGGATTGGGTATTTTTAAGTCTACAACCATACAAACAGATGTCCCTAAAGTAAGCTAAGAAGGATAGTAAATTATCACCAAATTATTATGGCCCTTTTAAAGTGTTGCAAAGGATTGGTACTATGGTATACAAATTGGATTTGCCTGCATCTTTGCGAGTACACCCAATTTTCCATGTTTCATGCTTATAGAAGGGTATAGATGACAAGATCCCAATTCAAACTATATTTCCAGAACTTGATGAGGAAGGAAAAATCATATTGGAGCCTAAAGATATCACTAACACAAGAATTCTCCAGTTGAGGAATAGATCCATTTCAGAGTATCTCATTAAGTGGAATAAACTACCTGTTGAATATTCCACTTGGGAAGATGAGTATTTTGTACAGAATCATCCAAAATTACTCAAGCGTTGTGGAAAAAACCATTTTGAAGGGGAGGGGCATGCTAAGCCCTAAATAGTGGCACATTACCTATTAATTGGGGAATATTACATTAGTATTGTTATTTTATTTATGTCATCTTGGTTCCATTAGTTGTAATTGTACCTCCTAGTCTCCTATATATACCAAGGAGACCTTCTCATTTGGAATCATCTTGTATTTGTAAATTTATGTGGTGTATAGGGAGGTTTCCCCCTTGAAGAAGCTTAGTATCTGAAATTCTCTCTTTGTCAAGGCATTGAGTACTTATTCTGAGGTTTTTATGCTATTTTAATATTTGGTTGTTTACAACAAATCTTGTAGAGGAAGATCTTTCTCATGAAAAATTTTATTCCTCCACCAACCCAATCCAAACAATAAGGAAGCTTGTAAGAAAATGAAACATCAAAATCACTTATTTGATTCAGATTCAGTCACCGACACAAGAGATAAAGGAAATAATTAAATCCTTGATGGACAAAATTCATCGCTAGGGGATAAGAAATATCTTTAATTATCCAATTTATTTATTATTGATTTTAATTTTTATACACTTACAAGTCCTTTATAAAATATAATATTTATTTTTGCAAGATTTTTTGAAGGATTTTGATCCCCAGGATGTGCCTACAGAGGTCGATGTTGGTACCAGCATCATTGCTACACTGACACAACATCATATGGGTACATCCCACAGGGTCGATGTCGATTTCGGTACTATGTCAGTCACTCAGACCGGTACACCCCCTAGGGTTGATGTCGATACTACACCCAACCCTAACCAACACATGTCAGAATGTGCATGGGATGATGTGGATGCATAAAATGGCTTTGCACATTTTGAAGCATGATTTCCTGGATCTTCCCATGTCACTACCACATGAACTGTAACATCCTGCTCTTACGCACACCTGATTGGACTTATTCTTTGAGGACACTTGCGGGAAAGTAATTCAGTTCATTATATGATTGACTGTCTCGCTTATGGATTATGATGATGTTGTGGATATGATGATATGTTATTTGATTATATTTTTATCGACAGGTGCTATTGATTGGTTTCTCCTGAGTGTTCAGGACTCTGGATAGATTGAGGATGCCAATGGCATCAATGGACCTCCTTGGACTACGGATCAAGTGATGGAGTGGACTGTTTATGGTTTGAGTATTTTGTTATTGCACATGTGACATATGAATGGTATATTATGATGTTCATTCTGGATCGCTGACATGTTTCATTGATGGATGCATGCTGACGATTGCTTGTTATTTAGACTAACATTTGGAGTAAACGGGTAATGCACAAAAACCAGAGATATTGAGGGAGAGGTGTGGCAACAGCCATTCCACAACCTATTAGCACTCACACCGTGGCTTAAATTGTAGGTTAACGATTACCTACTTTGAGAGATCCACGATGTCATGAGGGAAAACTAAGACAGTCGCTCATGAAGATTGTAAGGGCCACTCAATAAGGTAGGGTCCTTATTCCTTAGAGGCCCTTAGTCTCCCACAAGGTCTCTTGATGGAGTATTGAATCCAATGGTGGACGTCTACCAAAATTAGTCAAAAGGAGAGTGGCACCCTTGGAGCACATAGTACATCTTGAAGGGAACGTCTCATAAATGAAACTTCAAGACCTTGGTAGAAGGTTTCCATAGCTCGCATTGGATACCCACATCCAAACTTGGAAAAACAATAGTGAGTAAATCCGAATATTTGAACCAATACTATGCAATAGGAATTGTCATTGTAGGCCATGCCTTGTGCTCTAGTATGCTTGCAGTTATAAACAAATATGCAATCACTAAGTTAAATTACCCAAGCTTGATGACTGCTCTATAGTACTCGATGAGCGTAATTGTTGTTTGGGTTTTCGACAAATTGGGTCTGTTGCATGATGATCCATTTGTTTGGGAAACTACTAATAAATGCTTTCCTTATACCTTTGCTTCTATAGGCGGTGTCATCCTTGGTGTCGTTGTCCTACAAGCGTTACTAGTATACCTTAATTAGCCTACTAGTAACAGGCATTGTCGTTGTATGCTTTCCCAACACAATGACAGTAATTAGCCTTCCCATAACCTTAATTGAGGCTTTTAGCGATAAAATTTGTGTGTAAGTTAGTAGAATACTAAGAGCACACACAAGGAAGATAGGATAATATCATAAGAGTTCATTATCTTTTTATTAATTTCCATTATGGTTATGGTGCATGCTAGGTGTCATTCTTGCATTAACAAAAATGATTAGAAGGGAACTAGGTTTTTCTAATGAGGTTTTAGTGAGGCTTCGCTCCCCTTACAGAAGGTGAGCGTAAGGTTTCTTGAAGGAATGTAAGGATTGAACTTATTCTCACTTGATACATGACATGAGGACATGACCTTAACTATCTTGTAACGTATACTAGTAATTTGACCTTATTCATCTCAACTTAAGAATAAGGTTTCACTTAATGAGGTTTTAGTGAGGCTTCGCTCCCCTTACAGAAGGTGAGCGTAAGGTTTCTTGAAGGAATGTAAGGATTGAACTTATTCTCACTTGATACATGACATGAGGACATGACCTTAACTATCTTGTAACGTATACTAGTAATTTGACCTTATTCATCTCAACTTAAGAATAAGG
>JASDQU010104671.1:260548-271654 GCA_032191745.1 Picea mariana | reverse complement strand
TGTAGATATTGTAGGTTCTCCTCTATTCAAATTCCCTTTGCTGACTACTTTTGTTGACCTCAACATCAACCTTCTTATCTCCTCTATCACCCTATCCATATGCTCTAGTGGCTAGCTCTTCTTATGTAGTATTCTCAGCTGCAACTCTTCCTTATCAGTGGGTAGACCATCTTGATCCATCATATCATTTTCTTCTGCTATGTCATTAGCTTTCCTCCCTACTGTAAACTTCAGTTCTGCAGTCGCATCATTAAACTGTTGCTCAATCTCTTCCCCTGATATATTTGCTTCTACCAATTCTCCTTGCATTGGTTTGACTCTAGCTTCCTCTAGTTGTTCCTTCAGCTGGTATGCTCCTCCATATGTCTCCAACTTGACCTGTTGGATGTGAAATATTTGCACCATTACCCTTCTATCTAGGGATTCCAATTCCTCATACAACTTAGCAAAATCCATGTTGTTTGTTTCCTTTTCTGCTACAGACTCCAGTGCTACATTAATCTCTTGTTCAACTTCCTGGCTGAAAATTTTGAGCAATTCTGTTGAAGGATTTTCTCATTCTACTGGGGTAGACATTAGTGTCTACTCCATTTATTCCTCTTTGACAGTTTCTTCTAGTTTTATTTCTTCTTTTTCTGCACTCTCATCATGTGCAATGGACTCTACTTGGTTGTTTGGTAGGAATGTATTGATCCCTCCAATGATCAGAATACTCCTCTGACTCCTCTGATCTCCTTCTTGGATGGTGAGAGTATTTAACTTCTCATCATCTTCATTCACATGGTCTGTAAATCCACATGAAACTTCACCTATCAACACTCCTTGATGAACTGGACCCACTTCTAAGCTCTTAAGACTTTCTGACAGTCTCATTTCTTCTTTTTTTCCCTGTCCACCTGGAAATTTGGGACTTCTCTTCTGCCCACCTGGCAGTCTATGAGATCAACTAATCCCATCTCATTTCCCACCTGGAAATTTGAACTTTCAGTACTTCTCCTTTGGAAGTATATGATACCTTCAACTAATCTCTTTCCATTGCCCACCTGGCAACTTGAAAGTCCATTTCTGCCCACCTAACAATATATGAAATATTTAACTGATCTCACCTCCTCCTCATCGCTAAGGTGTCTCCCAATTTCTGGTTCACATATTTGAATCAGTTCCTCCTTTGTGTCACTGACATTTTCTAATTCCCTCAGCCACCTTCTCAACTCTTTTTGCTACTTTTTGGCCAACAACTTTTGAACAGGCCATTTTACCTTCCTATTCGGAGGACATTTGTACCTCCGGTGTACCTTTGCCTCTTGTTGAATATTTAATGCTAGTTGTTTCATCCTTTCTCTTATCTCATTGAGCTCCAGATCCATTTCTGGATTGCATTTCTGTTTGTGGCCTTCTCTTCGACCACACTCATGGCCTTCAGTAGCCATTTCCACCTTCTACTTACCCTCCTGACAAGTCTATGGATCACTTTACATCTGAGAGCATCTCCATCTTCTCTCATAGATCACCTAGTTGTTTAAAATTTTGTTGTTGTGCACATGCAACAACCTTCTCATAGAGCATCAGTACTCTTCCTTCCTTTCACCTGTTGTCTACAAGCAAATTTGAACCTCTGATATCATCTAATGTTACTAGATCATCTCCTTTCACCTCCTTCTTGTCTTTTGTCTGCAAGAAAAAAATAGGTCTTCTCCTCTTTCTCTTTTTCTTGAAATCTACAGATGAAAATTCAAGCTCTGATACCACTTGATGCAGCCCCCCCTACTCCTCCTGGGGTTCTACGACCTCCCAATCTAGAATCTTTCTAAATTTTTTATTTTAATTGAATCTTTGGGCTCCTGATTGAACAAAAATCAATTATACATAGGCCCCTTTTCCTTTTGTGTGCAGGTTCTATCAGACCCATGAGCTATTACCATGCACTTCCAAAACACTAAGGTTTAGGTGCTAGCTCCTTTTGCGCTTAACCCCTTCTTCATATGGCCCCGTGATGTGTCCTTGTGAAAATGTGTGATTGTGGGCGCGGGCAAGAGTGGTATTATACTAACCCTCTTTTCGCCTCACAATTCACCTACAGCTGCCATGTATCCCTTTGTTAAAACTATGGTTGAAATTGTGGTCTTCTCAAGGAAAATTAACGTCCGAGCATGTCCTAGCCCTGCAATCCTCCCCATCCGTCGATATATCACTTTTGATGATGATCCATGATAAATTCCTGCTATCAAATCCCCTTTCCTACCTTCTTCATCCTCCTTCCATGTGCGATCCCAGATCTCCATGATCTGTCGACATGTAGTTCCCTTCCAAATCAACTGTTGTGGCTGATTCGGGCTTTCCAGCCTTCGGGAGTTTCAAATCTCAAATATCCACTTTCCTCTACATGAAAATCTTTTGGAGTGGAAGATATTTTGACACCTTTCCTTTTAAATATGTGGCCAGGATCTCCTCCATGAATCTGGCCTTTGGGACTTTCAATTCTCAAATTCTCGTTCCTTTTGGAGAGATTTCTCCGAAATGGTAGATCATCTGCCACACATCCTTCTAAATCGACGGCTCTACTCCCACTTCAAGACTTTGGCCTCCTCAAGTAGATTGATGGTCCTTCCACTCTCTCCTTGATCAATGATCGATATCTCCTTCGGGTCTTTAGACTTCTGAGATCTCAAATCTCAAACTTCTCCCTTTTCCAAATTGTTTTTATCTGAAGGTTGTGATCCACTGACACATGTCCTCTCTGGATCAACAGATGCGTTCTCTTTGTGTCTCCCCTGATATGATGACTATAAATTACTTTGGGGATTTACTTGAAGTTCACATATTTACGCCACGTCCCCTTTAGATCGGATGGCCTAGATTCACTTCGGATCTTCGGGGTCCCCTCTAGATCGAACGACCCAGATTCACTTCGGTTCTTCATGTTTCAAAAGTCTCAAATTTCAACCGAAAATCAAATGAAACTTACCTTAAGCCTACGATCTGTCGCCACATGTCCCTCTGGGTCTAATGGTCTAGATCTCTTTGGCTCTCTGATGCTTTAGCTCTTCGGCCCTTCGAGCTTTGACAATCTTAGCTCTCAACCGAAACTCCGCTACAATTTACCTGGAGCTCGCGATATGTTGACAAGTGTCCCCTTACATATCGACAACTCTCAGATCTTTGATTATTCAGGCTTCGGGTATTTCAACCTTTCACCTTTGTCTTCTTCTGGATCTCACAGCCTACTGACACGTATCCTTCTGGATCTAATGGTCCAGATTGTGCTTCATCTCTCTGGCTATTCACGATTCAGGAAACTCAAGTTTCAAACCTTGATAGGTTCTCTCTCCCATGTGTGTGAAGCGTTAAGGCTCATGCACCTTGCTCTGATCAAATGGTTCTTGATCCATTGCATTGTGATCCAACGACCAGTGTTGCTCCTCCTCCTGAGCTTTTGATTTCTTCTAGCTAGGAATATTTATTAGTGTTCAAAGGTTTCGAACCTTTGTTCCTCCTACGAGTCTGACTCTTGGATCTCGTCAACACTTATGAAAATTTCTATCTCTTCTGAGATTTAGGACTTAACATAAGTCCGTCTCCAATGCACTCCTTGTATTATCCCTTCTGAGCTTGAACTCCTCAAATATTTCAATCTCCCACGCACTCCTTGCATTTTTGGGATTTCGTCGAACTTAAATCCAAAGGATTTCTTGGAAATAAATTCTTCTCACCCTCCTAGCATTCTCCTTGATCAATGCACACCTTACAGAGCTCCTCCTTACAGAGTGTTCAGTAACTCTGTTTCTTCCTGAAATCACCACATATTTCATTCTTTGCACTTCTTGCACTTCTGCTGATGAAGGTTCAATGCTATCTCTCCTGATTTTCTCTAAGGTTAACTCACCTCTATCAACGCACTCCTTGCATACAATGTGCACTTCTTGCACCTGAGACTCAAAGACGAGAAACAATTGGAATTTATATGATACTTCACCAGTTCATACATTCAAATCATGAATGACATATAAAAGCATAACAATAAACACAAACATACAAACACACCATGTGCAGGAAAAATGACTTTTCTATTATCTTTGTGTGTCTATACAGATGTTTACAAAAACTAGACCACAACAGAGTCCCAGTTCTCTCAAGTTCTCCTAACCTAACTCTATCCTAATTTCTTCTTCTGAGGTCTCTCTACAAAGATCTGTCTCTCTCATTTTTCAAAAGAGGGCTCTACGAGCTTATCCTCTTCACTGCCTTAGTGTCATTATTGTCTCAGTTACGACACCATACTCCTACGGCTTCATTACATATATGAAAAGTCCATATTTGACTTAGACCAAGACCTGCTTACAATCAACCATTTAGGGCGACTTTGTCCACTACCTATAGACAGGTATGGATTGACATTTATCATCCTTACAACACAAATCCCTATGAGATCATATTTCAAATTTAAAAATGGGAGGGTCAATGCCTCTACTTCTCTAAAATGTGCACTGATGTGTTGGTATGCTGGCACATTGTTGAGGTGGAGTGATGCTCCTACATCAAACATGCACATTTCTAGTAGTCACAAAGAGAACTGTAAGTTATTTAAATACTCAATGAAAACTTTCCTCTTCTTATGTAGATGGATCATAGATATCTTTCCAATTTATAATGCAAGTAGACTACCACAAACAATTTAGATTGAGATGGTGCTATAATTTCAATGAAATCTCTAGTGGACACTAATCCATTCTTATGAGTTTGGTTTATAGGATTTTTCACCTAATAGGTGAAAGAAAATGACATATTTTTATAACTACAGCCTCTATAAAAGTGAAGATTGGAGTATAAATTATACATATTTGGAGAGAGTGGTGTTATTTAGCTAGGTTGTAACAAGAATATTTGAGTGCAAAATCATGTTTTGAAATTTTTGAGAGAAGCTAAGTGATTTTTCTATTTCTTTCTTATTTCTAAAGGAGGGAGGTTTGTTGATTGAAGGACAATTATTTGGAGAATCCCAAGAGATTATCACCCCTATAAGAAGGAAAATTTAGAGAGACATATCTCCATAGGTATAATTTAATTTGTACCTTTCTTTCTTCATCAACATAATCTTTACTCTTCCCCATGTTTTTGATGTTTTCTTTATCCTATTGGTGATTTTAGCATTTCATTTTCATAGTAACAATGATATTTTTCTATATTTGGGGATTTTTAAATGCCATGAAAGCTAGGGTTTCAAGCTATTTCATTACATAGGTTAGAGAGATAATCTTATTTTCCATCCCAAGGAGAAGGACTTTTTTTCTTTTAATGCTTTTCAGGTCATTCTAGAATGGTTGATTCTCTCAACACCTACTCCTCCAATGTAAGTCATTGAAGATAATACCTTTGGAATCTTTCTACAAGTGAATTTATCCCTCTCTCTCCCCTTCTTAAATTTTTGTGTAAAGGAAAGTAAGTAAACCACCATTGTATTATTATAGTAGGGACCAACCACCTTGATGGGTTCATAACTACTACTTAACACACACATAAGGAAATTCCCACAAGATGATATTAAAGTATTACAAATTATGTACAAGTAGTAGAATGTGTCTCCCACCAATTTATAGTAGTGAGAGTATACCTTGAATAGCCAAATACATGGACGAAAGAAATGAGACATCATAATTATTGCTAATATGAAAAACATTAAAATACACACATGTGGGCTAATAAGGATAACCACTAGAATATTTTCCAAAAAATGGGGGAAATGTAATCCAAGTCATGATATGGTATGTTGGAGGCAATCAAAACATTCCCAGGATCTCATGTAATGCAATAAAAAATATGACAAGTTAATTAAAATAGTGAACAATAAATGTGTTACTATAAAGTCTCTAAGAATGATACTTGCAATAGAATTTGGGAACCCCAGACCCATAATTAACATAGTTTTAAAAAAACATACAAGGATTAGTGTGAATTCACATAAGAATAACATCATAAATTAAAACTGAAACTATGAATATTGATAACAATCCAAACCTAGAAATCCTTGATGGTTATAGGTTTGTCCTAGCTCATGTGGCTTCCAATATTTCGAAGTAATTCCCATTGGTTCCAACCTTCATCACTGGAATGAGCATAAGTTAGTTAGAGGTTGAAAAAAAGATAATGCATGTGATGACAACACCAAGTAGAGCCAGTTAATAATATCTCATATGCTGGTTGAGGAGCATAGTAGAGCTTCACCACAACTATGAGAGAGGCCATGTGTCCATTCTAGTTGTGGGAATATTAAAAGGAAAAGTAAGGAATGGGGTCCTTTGCATCTATTGGGATTGTTAAGAGAACATATGTTCTTATCCTTCAATTTCTACATTTCTCGACTCATTATGTACCTTCAATAGTTTGATTCCCCACAAGAGTTCCATTGTGGACTTGAGAATTCTAAAGAGGGTGTTAAGATTAGGAGCTTCATAGAGGAGCTACAAAGTGACTTGATAGAGGGAAGGAATATTGTCAAGGAATGATACCACGCCTGAAGGTGGGGATATATGATATAGTCACATGGAGGTCACTACATGAAACATTGATTGTGCATGACATATCATTTAGCATAGTCAAGATGAACAATGAAGATTGCACTAACCATCATCTAGCATATTTGGATGGCCTTATGTTCCCCTTCCATAAAAAACATAGGTGAACTTCATAATATAAATATCTAATACAAGCATTAATTTCACAATCCAACTCTTAAATCAAATAGAAATGATAGATATATACAAACATATAAGAATTCCATACACTATTAAATATTTTTCTAGAATAATAAACCACATCACAATATTACATGAATAGTTTTAAAATACAGGAAAATGAAGAAATATGGTATACAACAACACTTACTTGAATGGAATAGGTGATCCAAACCGATTAAGTGGTAAGCATAATTGGTTCTAATATAATAATAATGGCCAGTGTATATAGTAGTAATCAATTTCCTAATATTACGAGAGATACAACAATGTGTGTTTCATTCAATGTAGGAGACATTTAAAGGAAAATCATGGCATTATCGATAGCATAAGAAAAAGTGGAACTAGAATGGTTATTATAACAAAAAATCCTTTTGGGAGAAAGGTAGATACAAGGTTCCATGCATGGAATGAATCAATATGCCATTATTTCCATGTTGGTACGTGTAAGGATTAATATAATGTGATACCTATGCCAAGTTTAAAGGAAAATCATGGGGTTATTGGTAGCATAAGAAAAAGTGGAACTAGAATGGTTCTTACGACAATAAATCTCTCGGGGAATAGATACAAGGTTCCATGCATGGAATGAAGCAATATGTCATTATTTCCATGCTAGTAGGTGTAAGTCTTAATAAAATGTAATATACATTCCAACAAATTTGAGGCTTCATGAAATCTAAAATATATGCCAACAAATTGAATGCTTCATGGATTGTAGGTGCTTTGCTCATGATGAGTGTATTCATTATAATGGAAATATTTTTCTTGGTAGAACATGGGGACTTGGTTATTATATATAATCATTCCTTATTGCATGGGCTATATGAATTTTTATTTGGGAGCCTTAGATATTTGGGGGATGACAACCTAGGTGGATCCTTTAGCATACTTATTTATTACTAAGCTTGAGATCATAGGCCTACTATACATTATGCATTATAAAATTTCTCGGACTTGGAGAAACATGAGAATGGGTGAGGCCTATGTGGCTAAAAGGATTAATCACTTTTACATTTTAGAGGCCTTCCTTCAAGAATATCTTCATTTTTTATAATGGGTCTCTATAAGAGGATACTTAGATCACAGTCTTATTAGATACTATTAGATATATAAAATTGGCCTCTACAATTGGAATATTTTAATCAAAGTTTCACCTCCATCTATCAACCACAGGGTCAAGACCGACCACATGCCACTAGTCTCATTATTGTTTTTTAATATACATAGTTTCATCATATGTCCGAAGAAAGGTATGACATGCATATCCATCGAAGTTATGGAACCTCCATCGGATATACTATTCGATTGTCAGATATTCAACCAACGTTTGTTTCAGATATCCAATGAAAGGTCTAATAGGCATATCCTTCGAAGGTATGGCACCTATGTTGGATCTATTGTTTAGTCATCGCATAGTCGACGAATGTGTGCATCTGTTATCTGATGAATGGCTTAACATGAATATTATATGGAGGTATGGAACCTCCATTGGATATACTATATGGACGTCGGATATTTGACATGTAGTTATGTCAGACTTCTGACACGTATCTACTGGAAATAATGGATTATTTTGATGACATTTTGTTCCTTCGGGTTGTCGGTATAACCAATGATAGTTTGTCAAGTACCCAACATCAATATGTTCATTGGATATTAGACCTTAATACACCAATGAAAATGATAACCAGGTCTCGTCATAGTGATGAAGAAATTGCATCGACCAACTAACGTATCGCCATCAGATTTTAGTATACAAGAAGTAGTGAGCATGATCATCCTATTAATGACCTCTATCTTTCCATTAGTCTGAGGGTGGAAGTTACTGTATTTGGTGAGTTTTTTATCCAAAATGACCAAAGGATCGACTAGAATGTTCTGAAGAATGCTTTCATGATATGATATTATTGTTTGTGGTAGTCTGAAGTGTAACCATACACACTCAATGAAGAGCTTGGTGGTGGAATTGTCTATGATACTCTTATTGCATGAATTCAAAAAGGTCATCTTAGAGAATCGATCAAAAACCATGAATACACAATCATTTTCATGCTTGGTGGAGGGGAGGATTGACATGCAGTCCATTGAGAAGGACTTTCAAGGCTCATTGATAATAGGAAGAGGGGTGTACAATCCTTGGTTTTTAATGGCTATATTGGCGATGGAGTAGGGATTACAGGATATGGTATACGTACTAACATCATGTTAAAGTATTGACCAATAGAAATAATTTTGTAGTGTTACCACTGTCTTCTCCACACCAAGGTGTCCTACCACCCAACTGTAGTGGTATTCCCAAATCCAATTTTCATGCTTGCTTGAATGAATGTAGAGATTACCTATATGGTATAACAATCCATATTGAAGATGGAAGTTGGAAACAATCATTCCTTCTCCCAACATCTGCTAGGTCATAGAAAAGTTAGGATTTTGGTCATGGAGGTGGAACCACCCCGAGGTCTCATGCCTGCAAGAGTCGAGCACCATGGTTAGTGTTGTAACTAGAGGTTGACCGAGGAAGTCAGTGGCATGATTGGTGCTCCCTTTCATATACTTAATGTTGAGGTGAAACTACTGCAAGTATGTGGGCAACTTTTTATGGTGGTCATTCTCCAATTTTTCTTATGTCTACATGAATTGCGGATGCCTATGATCCATATGGATGATTGTCTGCTTCTCTAGAATGTAATTCTTCCATTGGAAGAAAGCTTGTATGATGGAATACATTTATTTTTCATATGTGGGGTGATTACAGACAACATTTGATATTTTATCACTATGATAGGCCATTGAATGACCATGCTAAGTGAGAACAACACCAAAAACATAATTAGAAGCATTGGTCTCAATATAAAATGGTTGTTGCATATTGGGTAAGGCGAGCACCGGGGATGACCATAAGCAATGTTTGATATCATAAAAATCTTTTTGTTGTGATCTTTCCCACACAAATTTGGCTTTGCAACCACCCTTGGTCACTTGGCTGAGAGCCCATGCAATATGGGAGAACCCCAATACAAATATGTGATAGAAGTTGGTAAGGTCTAAGAATATTTGAAGCTCTATTAGTGTTTTTGGGGATGGACAGTCACGAATGAATTTTATCTTGGCTGGATCGACATGAACATCATGATCATCTAAAATTTATCCAGGGTAATGGACCCTATTCATGACAAATGACCATTTCTCTAAGTTATCATATAACTTGTGTTGCCTCACAGTGTGGAGAACCTATTGAATGTGTTGCAAGTGTCCTATCCAACTCTTTTTGAAGACAAGGATGCCATCCATATATAGAACCACAAATGAATTGGTGAAGGACTACAATATGTTGTTCATCAACCTCATGAAGGTAGTTGGGTCATTTTTCAAGACAAAGGGCATGACCAACCACTCGAAAATACCTTCTTTAGAATTGAAAGTAGTCTTCCATACATCAGTCTATTCTATGGAGACCTGGTGGTAGCTAGAATTTAGATCAATCTTACTAAATTACTTTGCCCACTTGATATGGTTGAGAAGGTCATCAATTCAGAGAATTGGGTATCGGTTCCTAACTGTGATTTTCTTCATAAATTTGTAATCAATACAAAGTCACCATGTATCGTCTTTCTTCTTTATTTGCATGATTGGGCTTCTATGTGGTGAGTGTAAATGTGTTGAACCTACACATAATAAATCTAGCTAAACAATGATACACACATTTGCAGAGAGAATAGAAGAAAGAAGAAGAAGGAGAAAAAGAATGAAAGAATTCTCATTAACCATTGTGAATAATGAATAATTTACACATGATATACTCTATATAACTCAATGAGTTCACACTGGAGGTGAACCAATACACCATAGTGGTGGTATAGAGTGATTTGGACACACACTAGCAGTTACGGGAGTGAGCTGCCACCTAGTTTAGTCTCTCAGGCAGTTACGGGACTGAACTGTCACATAGTTGAGTTAACTAGTCAACTAGTCTTCAGTTAACTGATTGAACAAAGAGTAGTGAGGAGTTAAAGCAGGGAATCAAGGCTAATGTGATAGTTTGGTGATGATCCCAAGGAAAGTTTGAATTATCATGGTGATGATCCCAATGTTGCATGGTGATAAATCAATGCAACATCTAAACTCAACTCAACTAGTCAAACTTAAGTGTCAACTAAAAGAGAATATTCTCCAGGTGGAATATTCTCCCCTAAAATATACGAGAATAGATAATGACTAATTATGACTAATAAAAAAGGAAAAAACTTAGGAAAAAGAAATCCTAGGTGTGTGTGAAGTAACTCCAACACCCCCCCTGAACATCACTATGGTGAAAATAAAGAATGGGTCCCGGAAACAAGGCCATGTTAGGTACCAAAATACAAAAGATAAACTA
>JASDQU010104671.1:249886-260374 GCA_032191745.1 Picea mariana | reverse complement strand
ACTTCGCAGAGAATGGAACTTCTACTCAGTCAAGGTCTTGGTGAAGATGTATGTCATCTGTTCTACTTAAGGACATAATTGTAAGTCGATGATCCCCTCATGTACTAAGTCCCGGATGTAGTGCATGTGGATATCAATGTTATTTGTCCGCTACCTATGAACTGGATCTCTGTAGAACTTCAGATTGCTCTGGTTGTCACACCAAATGATGATCAGATGATGAAACTGAATGCCCAACTCAGTGAGAAAATGTTGTAGCCACATAGCCTGAATGGTTATGTTAACTACCCCTCTGTACTCTTCCTCGGCTAAATATATAGAAATGGTAGCTTACTTCTTGCTCGATCAATAGATAGGCCCAGAACCAAGACTAAGTGAGTAACCATATGTGGACTTGCGATCAAGGCTATCACCAACCCAGTCAAAATCAGTAAACTGAATGAGATCTAATGTAGATTTTGTTGCATAATGAATCCAAAAAGTGATGGTTCTCTATACGTATCGAAGGATATGCTTTGTAGCCTTCTAATGTAGCTCATGTAGCTCCTGCATGAACTCGAAAACTACACCAACTTCATATGAGAGGTCTAGTCTGGAGTGTGTGAGATACAACAAGCTCCCCACTAGCTTTATGTACAATGTGCTATCAACCAGTGGAGTCTCCCTTCCATCCTCAAGTTTGACTCCTGATAGGAAAGGAGTCAGAGAAGAATTGGAGTCTGTCATGTAAAATCTCTCAAGGATATCTCGTGCATACTTGGCTTGAGACATTTTGATGCCTGATGCATCCTCACTGATCTTATGTGCAAGGAATAAGTGTAGCGGACCCATGTCTATCATCAAAAACCTGTCATGAAGAATCCTCTTAACTACAACAATCATTGAAGTTGAGCAATCGGTAATCAACAAATCATCAACATATAGAACTAAAAGTAGAAGTGAATCAACCATCCTGAGCATGTAGACATTCGGGTCTGATTTACAACGTACAAAGTTATGTGAAAATAGGTAGGAGTCCATATTGGCATGCCATGCCCTCGAAGCATGCTTGAGGTCATAAAGTGACTTCTTCAGTCGACAGACCAAAGAGGAGTCCTAGATAAATCCTTGGGGTTGCTCCATGTATATCTCCTCAGAGATATCACTGTGAAGAAATGCATTCTTCACGTCCATTTGATGGACTTCCCATCCCTTGGATGCCACAATGGAAAGTTCCAATCATATGGAATCCATATTCTCTACTGGAGCGAAGGTATCATCATAGTCAATACGATGAACCTGCTGAAAACCTTTGGTGACATGCCTAGCTTTGTATCTGATGATCTGTCCATCCATTGTGCTTTTGGTCCTGTAGACCCATCTACATATAAAATGTTTCCTCCAAGAAGGAAGGGGAACCAGATCCCAAGTCTGGTTCTTGAGGAGGGATTTGTACTCCTCCTGCATGGCGGATTCCCAAAATGGATTTCTGACAACCTCGCCATAATACTACGGATCTGAAGACTGAACCAAGAAAAAATTCCTAGAAGGAAATGGTTCAGTGGCAGTGAGTGCAACAAGAGCCTCCTTGAAATCAGATCGAGTCCTCTTAGTGTCGGCTGGATCACCAACGAGATCCCCTGTATCCTAAAGAGTAGTCTGTGCCCACTTGGGCCTCTTCTCTATCTCTGCAACTACATCTAGATGCTCTGACTCTACATTCAAATACACTAACTCTGAATTTGAATCATCTGAATCCTCTGAATCATAACTCTCACCTGAAGAAGATTCTACATGTGCATGCTTATCATCTCGGACAGGTGGAAGAATGAAGGTGTCTGCATGCGGCTGCTGAGGTGCATGCGAGACACTTTCCTTGAATTGGAGACTACACTCAATGATGATCCAGTCAGAGGAAAGATCAATAAGATGATATCCCTTCACATCATCGAGGTAGACAACAAAAATGCACTCAGTTCTATGTGGATCAAGTGCCTTCCTCTTTTTAGAGGAAATTCGGGCCCATGCACGTTAACCGAAAATGTGAAAGTGGGTCACTTCCAGTTTGAGGTCACTCCAAGCCTCATAGGGGCTATTATCCTTGAAAGATATATGGGGAGATTTGTTTTGGATGTATGTTGCACAATTATGTTGTTACCCATGATTTTGGTCATCATGATGATGTATTGATGATGGTGTACTCAGGCTCTTCATTAGAACTTTCTCCTGAGAAAAGTTACCTTCATCACTTTCCAGAAATCACATTTTTGAGGACTGTTCGTAGGTTGCTAGTATATTTGCCTATGAGAATGCATGATTCTCACAGGCTGCCTTAAGCTAGGGTGTGAGAAGTTCACACTGTGTTGAACTGCTAGGGTGCGAACTCTTTCTTAAGCAAGGAAAAAGATGAATTCTCGAAGTTTCTAGAAGGGAATCTTCTAGAAGGATGAGATGGCATTCGAATGGTTATCCTAGTACTGGATTTCCTAATATTTTGGGATCATTCTTATCCAAGTAACCAATTCATTCTATCCTATATATTGAGTGAATTCTCATGGAAAAAGTTAGAAACAAAGAAGCGAGATTCATTGGAGAATTGGTGAAACGAATTGTGTGAAGGATTGATGCTACAGCAGCTAGAAGACTCCGACAAGTTCATCCAAAGTAGTTGATCTTCTTCATGCAAGTGAGCAAGTGTGTGTGTCGGAGCCAAGGGCCATCAAAAGGAAGTTTGCGACATCAAGGCTCAGGTTTTAATCTTTACTTTCCATTAATATGATACAGTGATATGTCCCTTTCCCATAAAGCTAATTCCACTTTATTGTATAACTCCTTGATCATATACATAGATTCACTATTGAATAGATTGTGCTTTCTTCACTCCACTTGGTTTGTATCATTTTGGTCTTGACTATACGAGAGCATTGGAGCGAATCGGGAGCAACAAAGACCAACGGAAGCGTTAATAAGTTATGTTCCTTGTTCTTGCCTCATATTTAATTCAATAGTCAAAATCTAGGGAAAGAGTATTATTTTGTCTTGCTTTGTTCTAGATCCAGGTGGATCTAGGGAGATCAGTTTGTGTCCGCACTTACGGATTTATCCAATAACATAAGTTCTTTGGCACATAGTCTCTGTGGTAGTGACTTTGCATGAAACATGCAAGATGCCATCTCCTTTAGGGATCAGTTTTTCCTCTCAGCAACTCCATTTTGCTGAGGAGTAGAGCGAACTATGTGCTACAACTGAATCCCTGCCTCATGGAAAAGATTATGGATCTCATGATTTATATACTCTCACCCATTATCAGTTTGAAGGAATTTGATCCTTTTTCTAGACTGTGTCTCAACTAGGGCTTTGAAATCTTTGAGGTGTTGAAAGACCTTGAATTTTTTCCTGAGAAAGTAGATCCATGTAAAAAGTGAGAAATCATCAACAAAAATGAGAACAAACCTTGCTTTCCTGATATATGGATGAAAAAAGGGACCCATAAGGTCACTGTCGATCAAATCTAAAGGGGTGGAAGCTCACTGAGACTTTCCTTTGTCGAATTCCTCTTGAGGTTTTTTTTTGAGAACACATCCCTCACATACTCCCTTGGAGAAATGGATGTCTAGTAGACCATCAACTAATATTTTATTGCTAATCTGTTGCATGTATCTGAAATTCAAATGTCCAAACCTTTCATTCCATATCCTACTACTTTCATCATCATGAGTAAGAAGTAAAGCAGAATCAGGTTCAATGAATTCAGAACAGGTATACAATCTAGATGGATGATTTACCTCCTAGTAGCAACCCTAGAGTTGGTTTGCATGTCATAGATGTCCATGGAATTTGGTGTGAATATGAATTTCTTTATGGTGCCGGAATTCATCATCTGATACACAGAGAGAAGGTTGACAAAAAGTTTGGGAACATGCAGCATGTTCTCGAAGCTTCTGTTGGTGAGTTCAATCCTTCCTTTTTCGGTGACTTCGACAGAAGAGTTGTCCCCCATCAAAATAGGAGGACCTTTCCATGCATCCAATGAAGAATAGACTTCTTCTAAGGAAGCTATGTGATGTGATGCTCCTGAATATATGATCCAATCATCGAGAGAGGATTTGATGGAAATCAAGGCATGGCTAGAATTTCCTTTATTGGAATTAAGATCTTCTGGCTTCTTCTTCTTTGCACCCTCAGGGATGCGATCTACAAGGTTTTTTTGATGAAGTATTTGAGACATCATATCTATTTTTTTTTTCATGCATGTGGATTTTGAATGGAATCCTTTGTGACAGTATGTGCATTTCTCTCCTTTTCTTCCCTTTTCTCCTTTGGATCTGAAAGCATCGGTGAAGGGTTTTGTGTAGCCTTCCTTCATCGGATGTGCATGATATTTCCACTTATATTTATCTTTAGATTTATGATATTTGTGTCTGCCATCATGCACACTGAGTGCATGCGCCCTTGGGCCTTTTATTGTGCCCATGTTGATGAGCTTGGTTTGCTCTTGTGTTAGGGATTCGATAAAGTACTCAAGACAAGGCATCTTTGAGGTGTCTCCAGAGGTCAATCTGAAATTATGGAATGTAGATATGAATACAAAGAATTCATGAACAATATTGGAGTGAATGGTAAGAACCATTTGTTTCTCCTCTGATTTATCAACCCCGCAAGCTTTAAGTTGCGACAGTAAATCCTTGAATTTTGTAAAGAAATCTTGGATATTCTCGAAGATTTTTGGATCCAATGTGGGCATATCCACCTCCATCATGTGTCCCCTAATATCATCCTCTTTTCCATATATCCCTTCCAATGTGGTCCAGGCTTCATTGGGAGTCTTACAGGAAGATATATGAAAAAGGAGATCGGGAGAAATAACACTGCAAATTGTTCCGAGTACCTCATCCATGCGATTTAAGTACTTGGATTTTTCTATGGCTGATGTAGGTTATGTATATGTATTCAAGGTTAACCTATACAACCCTCTAGATCGTATATGTATGGTTATTTTCTCCTTCCATGCAAAATAGTTGTAAGGTGTAAGAATGAATTCTTTTTGGAATTCCATTTTTTCGCTATCTTCAATCTTTTGTACCTACAAAATAATTTGGTGTATCTTTTGCTTAGCAGTCCGTCAGCTCTGATACCATGTAAATGTGTTGAACCTGCACATAATATATCTATCCAAACACTGATACACACATTTGCAGAGAGAATAGAATAAAGAAGAAGAAGGAGAGAAAGAATGAAAGAATTATCATTAACCGTTGTGAATAATGAATAATGTACACATGATGTACTCTGTATAACTCAATGAGTTTGTACTGGAGGTGAACCAATGCACCATAGTGGTGGTCTAGAGTGATCTAGACACACACCAATAGTTACGGGAGTGAACTTCCACCTATTCTAGTCTCTTAGGAAGTTACGAGAGTGAACTACCACCTAGTTGAGTTAACTAGTCAACTAGTCTTCAATTAACTGACTGAACATAGAGTAGTGAGGAGATAACTCAGGGAATCAAGGATAATGTGCTAGTTTGGTGATGATCACAATGCAAAGTTGAATTATCATGGTGATGATCCCAATGTTGCATGGTGATAAAACCAATGCAACATCTAAACTCAACTCAACTAGTCAAACTGAAGTGTCAACTAAAATAGTATATTCTCTAGGTGGAATATTCTCCCCTAAAATATAGGAGACTGGATAATGACTAATTATGACTAATAAACAAGAAAAAAACTTAGGAAAAATAAATCCTAGGTGTGTGTGAAGTAACTCCAACGGTGAGGAGCTTGGTCGAATGTCACCTTTTTGGAGTATCTCTTGGATTTGGCACTTGATTTCCTCATTTTATAGGAGAGAGTGTTGATACACTGGATCCTTAGGAAAAGGAATTCTAGTAGTTATCTTGCTTGAATGCTTGACATGACAATGCAGAGGCACCTTGGTAGGTGAGGTGAAGATATCTCAATATTCTTCCATGACTTTGTCCACTTGATTTTGTTGCATAGAGGAGCCTTGTGTAGAGGCCATGGATGTGGCCACGACCCTCCATTCACCCTGAGAGTGAATCATGAATAGGACAAGTTTCTAATTCTAGGATATGAACTTCCTTCACTGCTTAGCTAAGACCAAGTAAATTGTGGTAGGTGGAGCTACTTATGGGATCATGTACAATTATCTTCCCAAAGTAACAATGAAAATACGAGTTCTAGAATCATATAAAACATGATGTTTCCACATATATGGATGACCTAAAATAACATTAGAAAATTCAAGTGGGGAAACATCACACAATAACTCATGCTTGAAGGGATTAATGTCATAGGGAAGGATACACTATCGACTGATGTTGAGATCTTTTCCTTGGATAAGCCACCCATGTTGTACGATTGTAGATGTGGTGTTGTCAGCAAATCCAACCACTTCATGACCTATGTTTAAATGATGTTATTTTCAATTCCTCTATAAATAATGAAATGTAGTGAAGCACCCTTAACCCACATCTATRAGTGAAAAAGGCRCYCACCTTCCTCTGGCTCTTYTRATTCRTTTCRSTGGATCYTGGTGGTARTGAMTATGGAACTTGGTTCTACAATAAYGATCTTATTCACCTTATCTAACTCAAAATCAGAYWCRAATCCTRYATTTGACTCTGWGGATTTCATCTCGSYYCCTAATGACTACTTTGAGTGACAATCATTRGTRTTRTTCCATGGGATTTTATGGAATTCAAYCCACTTCCCTGTGTCTTTAATCATATTCCCATTACCATTTTTTGTTTGTTGATTAGATTGGTTTTCACACAGTTTTCCATCCTTGCTTTGTCCTTTTTTCTGTGTGTTGGGGATTYYTTTGCACACCTTCTGTTTTAATGCATTCATAGATCCAAACTCCCTCYTTTTCCTCTACTTAAATYTTTTCTYGATTTTGACAACATATCGATAAGAATCTCTYAGCGAYGAGATGTCCAAAAACTCCATTTATTCTTGGATGTACCTATGTATCCCCCCATGGTATTTTAGAACCAGATGTCACTTGGATTCTATGATACCCATCTTGGTGTGCATGGTATGGAAGGTATTTATGAACCATGGCACTATTTGGTCCCTCTCTCGAGGAAGTGTAGTCCATGTTATCCCCTACCCTAGGGATAACTAAGGATATCATGTATATATGCCCAAAGGTCCTAGACATGGAGTGTCAAGAGCCATATGAATTAAGCATGGCCCCGGAGGGCCCCTCTTTTCTTCAGTGCATCCTATTTATTAGCAGCAAGAATATCCATCCCACTATCCTAGTCTTGAAGTAGCAGTAAGTATTGCTCCATGAGGTAATGATTTCGGGTATCATGGTATATGTCACTCTAATTCTTAAATCACTTGAATATGTTGCATTGAATTCTCCTTCATTCCATAAATTTTTATTGAAAATTATGCTCTTTGACTTGTTCATATCTGGAAGGGTGACATGGTTCCCTAGTAATTTTATCTCCCTGTAGGATGGTTTCCACCAGGTGGGTATATGAAATGCCATCGTCTATTCCCTACATACTTACCACTTTCCATCTTTATTCCTCTCATCTTCCCCCTACCTTTTTTCGAGCATTGGGATTGGCCACACTAGGAAGGGTTGTACCTTTCCTTGTGGGAAGAAGGGGATAAAGGCCCACAGGGTAAAAGTCACTGGAAAGAGTCAAAATCCTTAGAAACCTTTGAGATGCTTCGCCCAGGGATTTCCGGTAAAGTAGTAAAAATATTCTCAGTAAGAAAAGGGAGCCCATAAAGATAAATAACATTCTAGGTACTAGTTGGTGGATAGAATCTCTCATCACAAGCTAACCTATTATGAGAATGGACATGTAGCGGTATAACACTACCATTTATATGGTCACCAAACCAGGGTAGTGGTTCTTGGTGGGATAGCGAAGAGAAAGGGGGTCTCATCGTGAGCGAACCTTCTCATCTCCATGAAATGTTTTTGGATAAAGCTTTCACCTCTGGTCACCAAGCCATGATAGTGCCCCTTAACTCTTCCCTTGAAGCACAAAAGGAAAAGATCAAAAGATAAAAAGGATAAGAGTAAAAGGTAGTAAATGGGCTAGAAAACAATGGCATCTATGACAAGGTGCATCTCTCCCTCTACAAAGGCACCCATAGGTAAGACTTACATTTCCCTGGTATCACTGCACCCCATGCCCAAACACTTACCCAATGAAACCCCATACACTTGCATGACCTGAATTGACTCTCACCTGAGAAACTCCCCAAAATTAAGGAGGATTAGCCCAATAGGACACCCTAATACCTTCCCCAAACCTGACTTGTTAAATTGCATAATGTCTTTGAGCATTTTTGTGAGTAAAGGGGGGTTTGATGACCCTGTTTGGGTTATTTAATTATTGGATGTGATTTACATGTTATGATCCTTGTGACTTATGAACCCTTGGAGGGCGTACTTGTTATTGTTGTACGACCTTGCCCGGTGGACACATACACATGGGGGAATGATTAGTTCAAACCTTCATGGGGTTGAAAGCCCACAGATGGATGTTGTAACCCCAGCCAGGGGTATGAAGACATCGGATATTTTCACCAGGAAGAAAGAAGGGTGTTTCCCTTGGAGACATCGCGACAGACATAGACCTAGGGGGATCTTTCTCTTCCACCTGGACGTTGGCCTTTGAGATCCCATGACATCACCATCATGACCCTAGATGTCATCCAAAGCTAGGATTTGTATTTTTAGGGCAGTTGTGAGCTGGTTGGCATGTGTGGGCATCATTCAGGGCCTTTGGAGGCTAAATGTTCTTCATCTTGAGCCCAATGTTCCACTTTAGGGGCTCAATGTCACCGTAGAAGGGCATGACATCACCCTTGGACATGTTTTTAGGTGTTAATTAATTTTATTTATGTAAAAAATTGATTTTGATGTAAATTGGCAAGGTCGGCCTTTTATTTGACCTAAATTTAATTAAAGGTCAAAGTTTTTTATAAAAAGAGATAAATTACTCTCATTTTATCATCATAACTCCTCACAAAAGAGTGAGTGGTCTGAAATTTGTGCCCTATTTGGGAGTTGTTGGCTGAAATATGGAGGCACACTTGTATTGGAGGATAAAATTTGCAACTTCGATCATTTCTTGGTGAAGTTACTTGGCAATCTAGAGTTTTATTGCTTGACTATTCTTGGTGAAGTAAGTAAATCTGCAATTTTCATTTTATTTTGAATGATTATCGTATATTTTATTATTCATGTTAAGGATTATGAAATTGCTTTCTTGACAAACCCTAGGAGTAAAGGACTTAAGGTACTTCTTTTTTTCTCTTCATTTGATAGACTTTACTAAAGTGATTTGACTTAATTAAACTTCTAAAGCCCTAAATTAGTAGCACTTCATAAGCCATTGTCTAGTTATTCTTTCTATTAATATCTTTCAATAGTCTAAGGAGGAGGAAGGTGCTAGGTCCTAGAAGTTCCTACTCTCTAGTATCTCGCCCCCCTTAAAGTTTGAATCCCAGAAGACTTAAAGTGCTAACTCTTCTAAGATCCATTCTTCACTTACACAAGTGTAATCATTGTTGTTACTACATCCAAGTAAAATCTGTTACCTATTGACTCCATCACCCCATAAAGGAACTTCTCCACTTGCTTTAGTGTATGATTGATCAAACAAACACTCAAAATCTCTTCCTTGAATCTTTTTCTAACTTCTACTAACTCTAAAATAGACTAATTCACTATTTAACTTGTTGTTGTTGCAAATCACTGCTACAGCCATACTAATCTACATTAATTTCATGCATACACCTACATAACTTGCATCTAACTCACTCAGAAATTGCTTGTGATAATTGCCAAACAATCTAATTTCTAAATTCTAAGTTTCCATTATGTCTTCTTGCAATTATGAGCACTAATACTTGCTATTGTTACAAAAGATTGCTGCAACCATCTAACTGTAGAAAATTCTCTGCAAAATTGACATTTAATGCTAGCTAGACATTGTAGAAAATTCTTGTGACAATTGATTATCATTTTGCCTAGTTAAAGCTACTTTTTTCATTGTCATTTCAAGCAATTCCAAGGCATATTTCTTCTAGTTGTTATAAAATCCTTAGTTTTGTTGCAAACTTTCATATTGCTGCAATTTTATTTTATATCAGCCAACTTATATTTCAAAGGTTCATGGTCTTATGAAGAACTAACATCATTTTGTACTTGAAAGTTTCCATATTTTTTCCTTTGTTTTCTTGTTCTAGGAAGGTACACTTCATCTCTACTTTTACTTCATCTCTTAAAGACATAAAGAACCTTTTGAATTGAGTGACCAGTGAGAGGGGGGTATTCTTGCATCCTTGTTTTAGTTTCATCAGCCCTTTAGGTCAGTAGGGACGTCTCCCTTGGGGTAATATTGATATACTCCTAAACAGAAAGGTGTTTCCTATTAAGGTGACAGTGATAGGTCACCCCCTTGTTACGCCAATATTACCTCACTTGCCTTGGGATTTGGGC
>JASDQU010104671.1:236362-249786 GCA_032191745.1 Picea mariana | reverse complement strand
ATCATGCACTTGCTTTTATATGTTGTGTATGTGATTTCATGGTTGAATTGAAGTCTGTGAGAACAAGGAGTTAGTTTCAATTGTTTCTCTATCTTGAACCAGAGAATTCTTGCAAGGAGTGCGTTGACAGCAGGGTTCATCTAGAGAGAACTTTTGTTCTAAGTTCTCAGAAGTGAAGATTTGGTACCGAAGACATGCAAGGCGTGCACAAGCTAGACGAAGACCCAGAGTTGCGATTCTGAGCAAAGGGACTGAAAGATTTCTGCTGCAAGAATGCGTAGGATCGAAGGCTTCAACACTTATTCATTGTTGAAGTTTTTCCGCAAGGAGTGAGTGAAAGAATTCTTCCCGAGGGATTTGAAGTCGTAAAAGCTCAAAAGAGATAGGCCTTCGAAGTTGTTGAAGGGTAGCTGAGAAAGGTTGCACAGACAGATTGAGAAGCAGCGTCGTAAGGTTGACGAGCAAGTCTCACGGAGAGACATTTCTTGTCTGGGGGTTGTGCAAGGAAGAGAGTGGACGATCAGTATTCTCCGTGGAGAATCTGCGAGCTTCGATGAATCGTTGGATCTCTCGGGGTTGCAGGGAAGTCTAGGATGAAAATGTGGGGAAAGGTTCGAAGTGTAGGCGAATGGGAGCCGTCGATCAGGTTCATGAAGAGTGCGGAGCTATTCGTGGATTGGCTCTCGGACCATCGTGGGAATAGGAGTGGAATATTTGGTCGCAAAAGTCGCGAGAGTGTGAGGGGCGACATTCTGACAGCCATGTCAGCAGTGTGGGCCACAAGTGATAGTGGGAGACAGGTGATGTGAGATATTGAAATTTCGGCATCTTGGATATCGGGAGCCGACGAGAAGGTTGTTTGGCTGCAGAAGTAGCGAAGTGTGAGATAGCGATATCTCGGGTATTGAAACCTCGAGCCTCGAAAGTCGAGGAAGGAGTCCAGTGATCTCACGAGTAGTAGGACCATGAGAGAGAGAGATCGCGACGTCGGAATTTTGGCACATCGTGTATCAGAAGTTGGAACTCCAAATTCTTGGAGTCGCGAGTCGCGAGGCACGATAAAGCGAAGTCTCGACCGAGGAAGGAAGAGTCTGTGGGTAGGCATTCTGATAAGGGAATAGAAGAGTCTTGATGCTCTTCGGGCTGAGAAGAAAGAAGGTCCTGGAAGAGGCGAACGTGCTCGCGAGGAGTGTGGTTGCGTCAAAGTGGTATCAGAGCGAGGTTATCTTTGCTTTCTGAAGCAGAGAAGGGGAATTCATCATGCCACCCAGAAGAGAAATACAATCACCATACCCATAAGAGAGGGAGGTGCGAAGAAGAGGTAGGCCAACAAGAAATCTAGAAATGGAGCGGCAGATGAGAGATCTCCGAGCAAGGCTTGAGGAGATGGAAACCACACAAAGATGCGGAGTTGGTGCTGGGTATATTAGCAATTCCGAAGTTGAAGAGAAAGATGGACATGAAGAAGAGGTCACAGCAGAAGATGCATCAACCGAGTGGTCGATCAAGGCCATCACAAGGATGGGTGCGAATGCGAAAATGGACATTCCAGCCTATGAAGGAAATCTGGATGCAGAAGAGTTGCTAGATTGGATAAGAGCCCTTAATACCTACTTCGATTACAAGGATATCGAAGAGGATAAGAAAGTCAAGCATGCAGTTACGCGCTTGAAAGGACATGCAGCATTGTGGTGGGACGAGCTACAAGATGATAGATGCTACAAAGGTAAGCAAAATATCAAAAGCTAGGATCGAATGATCACAAATATGAAATCAAAGTTCATCCCAAGGGATTATCAAATCACTCTATTCAGGCGAATGTAGAACCTGAGACAAAAGCTGATGACAGTCAAGGAATACACTGAGGAATTCTATCGACTAAACATCAGAGAAGGTCATCGAGAGAGCGATGATGAGAAGGTTGTGAGATACCTGAATGGTCTGAGATATGACATACAGGATGAATTAGGCATGCTGACCATCCGAACGATGGAAGATGCTTATCAAATGGCTTTAAAGGCCGAAGAGAAGCTGAGCCGAAAGCAAGGTCAGCGAGGGCCAGGCAGAAGTCAACCTAGGGGTAAAGCGGTTGCCCAAGATAAATTCTAGAAGCCCAAAGAGGAATGGAAGAAACCTCAGGGTAAGGTTGAAAGAGGAGGAACCTCACAGCAGAGGCAGCCATATGCTGAGTAGAGAGGATAGAAAAATGATCAGCGAGGAGATTGTGCTGATGCTAATACTCTTCCTCGTACTAGAGGTCGAGGTAGAGGAAGAGGAGGAGTAATCACATGTTTTACATGTGGGAAGAATGGACATAAGTCATTCGAGTGTCCAGAGAAAAGGAAAGACATAGAAGAAACTCACATCGCAGAAGCACAGAGGCGTGATGCTGAGAGCGAAGATGTAGATAGCGGGAGAGCACTTGGGATGCATAAAGTCCTTTTGACACCTGAGAAAGAGGAGGAGAGATCAGTGCAAAGGACCAGACTGTTCAGAATAGCTTTCACAACCAAGGACAAGAAATGAAAGGTCATTATGGACAGCGGAAGCACAGATAATCTCGTTTCAACCGAGATGGTGGAGAAGCTGGAGCTGGAGACGACTGATCATCCCAGTCCATACCAAGTCTCATGGCTACAGAAGGGACATCAGGTGAGTGTCACCAAGCAATGTTTGGTTGAATTCAAGATAGGTGGATATAATGATAAGATCTTGTGTGATGTTATTCCCATGGATGTATGTCATTTATTGCTGGGTAGACCATGGCAATATGACAAAAATGTGATTCATGATGGGAGAATGAACACATATACTTTGGAGAAGAATGGGAGAACCCATAAGTTGCTTCCAATAAAGGATAAGGAAGTGAAACTAGAAGTAAGCAACACGATACTTCTCATGAGTGGGAAGGAGCTTCTTACAGAGATGGAGAAGAAGGAAGATCCACAATTCTTTGTGGTCAGAAAACCGAGGATTGTTCTGACTAACACAAGAGTGGATGATCTACCAGATGAAGTTCAGGAACTGCTGGAAGAGTTTGCTGACATCATATTGGACGAATTACCTCATTTGTTGCCACCAATGAGAAGCGTGAGTCATCACATAGACCTCATACCAAGAGCGAGTTTGCCAAATAAAGCTGCGTACAGGTTGACGCCGCAAGAAAATGAAGAGGTCAAGAGGCAGGTCCAGGATTTGATGGACAAAGGATTGGTTAGGGAGAGCTTGAGTCCATGTGTTGTACCGACAATGCTCAGTCCAAAGAAATACGGAGGCTGGAGGATGTGCACTGATTCAAGAGCGATCAACAAGATAACCATCAGGTATAGGTTTCCACTGCCGAGAATGGATGATCTAATGGATTGCCTGAGCAGGGAAAAGTATTTTTCAAAGATAGATTTGAAAAGTGGTTATCATCAAATTCGTATGAGGGAAGGCGATGAATGGAAGACAGCCTTCAAGACAAATGAAGAACTGTATGAATGGATAGTCATGTCGTTTGGTTTGACGAACGCACCCAGTACTTTTATGAGGCTGATGAATGAAGTCCTAAGGGAATTCATCGGAAAGTTCGTTATCGTGTATTTGGATGACATACTGATTTACAGTAAATCAGAGGATGAACATTTGAAGCATTTGGCCATCGTGATGAGAAAGCTACAGTAGGAGAAGATGTTGATCAACATGAAGAAATGTTCATTCATGAAGACAGAGCTCATTTATTTGGGTTTTGTTATTTCGGTGAATGAGTTGAGGATGGATCCAGAGAAAGTGGAGGTGATCAAGAATTGGCCATCATCGAGAAATGTGTTCGAGGTGAGAAGTTTTCATGGTTTGGATAGTTTCTACCGAAAGTTCATCAGGAATTTCAGTGGAATTAGTGCAGCGATGATGGACACCCTGAAGAAGCGACATAAGACTTTTGATTGGACAACAGAGGCTGAGAAGAGCTTCAATCTATTGAAGAGGAAGATCACAGAGCAACCAGTGTTGGTGTTGCCAGATTTTCAGAAAAAATTTCAAGTGAAATGTGATGCCAGTGGGTATGCCATAGGAACGGTCCTTAGTCAGGAAGACAGGGCGATTGCATACTTCAGCGAGAAGCTGGATGACGCGAAACTAAAATACTCCACATATGATAAGGAATTTTATGCTATCATATAGGCATTGAAGAAGTGGAGACATTATTTGATCCCAAAAGAATTTGTATTGTACAGTGATAATCATGCATTACAGTTTGTGACTCAACAGGAAAAGTTGAATCAGAAACATGCAAAATGGGTAGAGTACATGCAAAATTTTACATTTGTAATCAAGCACATTTCAGGTACTGCTAACAAAGTAGCTGATACTTTGAGCAGGAAATGTTTTTTTCTGCAGGAGTTTCGAATCAAAACCTTGGGTTTTGAGAATCTCAAGGACATGTATGCAGGAAATGCAGATTTTGGCGAGGCGTATGAAGCAGCTGAGAATCCAGTTCTTAGGGATCGGAGTCTGTGGATAGATTACATGATATAGGAAGGATTAATGTTCAGAGGCAATCAGCTATGTATTCTGAATTGCTCCATGAGGGAGAACCTGTTGAAAGAGAAGCACAACGGAGGATTGGTCGGACATTTCGGTCATGATAAAACATTCACGAAATTGAGCGAATCATATTTTTGGTCGAGGATGCGTGCGGATGTCAAACGGTTTGTTGACAAATGTCGGATTTGTCAGCATTCAAAGGGCCAAAAGAAAAATGCAGGTACTTATCATCCATTGCCCATACCATAGAGGCCATGGGAGGCGATCAGCATGGATTTTGTATTAGGATTGTCGAGGATGCAGAGAGAAGTTGATTCTATCTTTGTGGTATTCAACAAGTTTTCAAAAATGGCACATTTCATCCCATGTCAGAAGACCAGCGATGCAACGCACATTGCAAATTTGTTTTTCAAAGAGATTGTTAGACTTCATGGATTACCGAAAAGTATTGTTTCAGACAGGGACACCAAATTCATAGGCCATTTTTGGAAGACGCTATGGAAGAATCTAGAAACTAATCTGGCATTTAGTTCTGCTTATCATCCTCAGATGGATGGTCAGATGAAAGTCATCAACAGAAGTCTGGGAGATTTGTTGAGGAGCCTGGTGACAGAACACCACAACAGTTGGGACAATGTGTTGCCACAGGCAGAATTTGCGTACAACGATTCATTGAATCAGAGTACAGGCAGAATTTCATTTCAGATTGTGTATGGCACAGAATCGAAGGGAGTTTCGGAATTGCGAGATTCATAACAAACTGTGAATAGCAGTGCTAGTGCAGGAGAATTCGCAGAGGAGATGCAGGAACTTCACAGTCAGGTGAAGAAACGACTGATGAGATCAAATCAGGAGTATAAGCACAAGGAAGATCAGCATTGGAGACAACTTCAGTTTGAAGTTGGCGATCTAGTTCTCTCACACTTGAGGAAAGAAAGGTTCCCGAGGGGAAAATATAACAAGCTGAAAATGAAGAAAATCGGGCCGTGCAGAGTCCTGAAGAAGTTCGGAGAGAACGCATATGAGATTGAATTGTCGGATGGCATTGGGATATCTCCGATATTTAATGTCACAGACTTATACCCATACAGGGTTGGAGAAGCAGATACTGGAACTGAGGAACCAATGATCCAGTGGATGAAACAGATGCCAGTAGCAGAAAAGCCGCAGATGGAGTGCATACTGGACAAGAGAGTAGGTAAGAAGACCAGAAGAAAAGAATTCTTCGAATATCTGGTCAAGTGGAAGAATCACCCAGTGGAGGATTCCAGCTGGGAGACCGAAGCAGTCATACAGAAGCATGGACAGACCGTGCAGGAGCTCATGGACAGGAGCCCATGAATTTTTCAAGCGAGGGAGTATGATGCAGAAGCATCGCCCACGTCAAGAGAGCCAGCGCGAAAGTGGGAGACAGCTGGACAAGCCAACATGATTTCTTTTTGGATAACACCTTGATATTGTTGCACAAACATTAATACGTAGATTTAATGAAGCACACTTTGTATATTGTAAATGGACTGTTGAGCGGATAGCTCATGTCCTTAGGTAGATGAGGCATTTAATAGATTTAATGTAAGTAGATAGGAATTTAATTTAGATTTGATAGCTTTAGATCTCGAGAGGGAAAACGGTATATAGACACCCTCCTTTGTACATTGTAACATAGTCGAGAGCATTCTGAAGAGAAGAGCATGTAGAGAAGTGTATGAGAACCTCCATGTACAGACATTGAATTAATAGAAAAGGCTTTGTTTCAATTCCATGGTTGTGTTACTCTCTTTGTATTGATGATGTTATGCTTATGAATGTTTTCTTCTCGTCGTGCACTTGCTTTTATATGTTGTGTATGTGATTTCATGGTTGAATTGAAGTCTGTGAGAACAAGGATTTAGTTTCAATTGTTTCTCTATCTTGAACCAGAGAATTCCTGCAAGGATTGCAGTTGAATCGTCCGCAAGGAGTGCATTGATAGTAGGGTTCAACTAGAGAGAAATTTTGTTCTAAGTTCTTAGAAGTGCAGATTTGGTACCGGAGCCATGCAAGGTGTGCGCAAGCTAGATGAAGACCCAGAGTTGTGATTCTAAGAAAAGGGACTGAAAGATTTCTACTGCAGGAGTGCGCAGGATCGAAGGATTCAACACTTAGTTGTTGTTGAAGTTTTGCAGCATGGAGTGCGTGCAAGAATTCTTCCTGAGGGATTTGAAGTTGTAAAAGCTCAGAAGAGATAGGCCTTCGAAGTTGTCGAAGGGTAGTGGAGAAAGGTTGTGTGGACGGATTGAGAAGCAGCGTCATAAGGTTGACGAGCAAGTCTCTCGGAGAGACATTTCTTGTCTGGATGTTACGCAAGGAAGAGAGTGGACGGTCAGTATTCTCCGTGGAGAATCTACGAGCTTCGGTGAATCATTGGATCTGTCGGGGTTGCATTGAAGTCTAGGGTGCAAACGCAGAAAAAGGTTCAAAGCGCAGGCAAATGGGAGCCGTCTATCGGGGTCACGAAGAGTGCGGAGCTATTCGTGGATCGACTCTTGGACCATTGCGGGAATAGGAGTGGAAAATTTGGTCGCAAAAGTCGTGAGAGCACAAGGGGTGACATTCCGACAGCCATGTCAGCAGTGTGGGCGACAGGTGATAGTGGGGGATAGGTGACGTGAGATATCGAAATTTCGGCATCTCGGACATCGGGAGCCGACGAGAAGGTTGTTTGGTCACGGAAGTAGCAAAGTGAGAGATAGCGATATCTCGGGTATCAGAACCTCGAGCCTCGGAAGTCGAGGAAGGAGTCCAGTGATCTCGCGAGTAGCAAGACCATGAGAGAGAGAGATCGCGACGTCGGCATTTTAGCACATCGCGTATCAGAAGTTGGAACTCCAAATGCTTGGAGTCGCAAGTCGCGAGGCACGGTAAAGTGAAGTCCCGACCGAGGAAGGAAGAGTCTGTGGGTAGACATTCCGATAAGGGAATAGAAGAGTGTTGACGCTCTTCGGGCTAAGAAGAAATAAGGTCCTGGAAGGGGCGAACGTGCTCGCGAGGAGTGCGGTTGAGTCAGAGTGGTATCAGAGCGGGGTTATCTTTTCTTTCTGAAGCAGATAAGGGGAATTCATCATGCCTCCCAGAAGAGAAAGACAATCACCAAACCCAGAAGATAGGGAGGTTCGAAGAAGAGGTAGGCCAGCAGGAAATGCAGAAATGGAGCGACAGATGAGAGATCTCCGACCAAGGCTTGAGGAGATGGAAACCACACAAAGATGCGGAGTTGGTGCTAGGGATCTTAGCGATTCTGAAGTTGAAGAGGAAGCTGGACATGAAGAAGAGGTCAAAACAGAAGATGCATCAACCGAGCGGTTGATCAAGGCCATCGCAAGGATGGGTGCGAAGGCAAAAATGGACATTCCAGTCTATGAAGGAAATATGGATGCAGAAGAGCTGCTAGATTGGATAAGAGCCCTTGATACCTACTTCGATTATGAGGATATTGAAGAGGATAAGAAAGTCAAGCATGCAGTTACACACTTGAAAGGACATGCAACATTGTGGTGGGATGAGCTACAAGCTGATAGACGCTGCAAAGGCAAGAAAAGGATCCAAAGATGGGATCGAATGATCGCAAAGATGAAAGAAAAGTTCATCCCAAGGGATTATCAAATCACTCTGTTCAGGCGAATGCAGAACCTGAGACAGAAACTGATGACAGTCAAGGAATACACTGAGGAATTCTATCGACTGAACATCAGAGCAGGTCATCGAGAGAGCGATGATGAGAAGGTTGCGAGATACCTGAATGGTTTGAGATATGACATTCAGGATGAATTAAGCATGCTGACCATCCGAATGATGGAAGATGCTTATCAGATGGCTTTAAAGGCTGAAGAGAAGCTGAGATGAAAGAAAGGTCAGCGAGGGCGAGGCAGAAGTCAGCCCAGGGGTAAAGCGGTTGCCCAGAATAAATTCCAGAAGCCCAAAGAGGATGGAAGAAACCTCAGGGTAAGGTTGAAAGAGGCGGAACCTCACAGCAGAGGCAGCCATATGCTGAGCAGAGAGGACAGAAAAATGATCAGCGAGGAGATTATGTTGATGCTAATACTCTTCCTCGTACTAGAGGTTGAGGTAGAGGAAGAGAAGGAGTAATCACGTGTTTTACATGTGGGAAGAATGCACATAAGTCATTCGAGTTTCCATAGAAAAGGAAAGACATAGAAGAAACTCACATCGCATAAGCACAGAGGCGTGATGCTGAGAGCGAAGATGCAGATAACAGCAGAGCGCTTGGGATGCATAAAGTCCTTTTGACACCTGATAAAGAGGAGGAGAGATCAGTGCAAAGGACCAGACTGTTCAGAACAGCTTGCACAACCAAGGACAAAAAATGCAAGGTCATTGTGGACAGCGGAAGCACATATAATCTTGTTTCAACCGAGATGGTGGAGAAGATGGATTTGGAGATGACTGATCATCCCAGTCCATACCAAGTCTCATGGCTATAGAAGGGACATCAGGTGAGTGTCACCAAACAATGTTTGGTTGAATTCAAGATAGGTGGATATAATGATAAGATCTTGTGTGATGTTATTCCCATGGATGTATGTCATTTATTGTTGGGTAGACCATGGAAATATGACAGAAATGTGATTCATGATGGGAGAATGAACACATATACTTTGGAGAAGAATGGGAGAACCCATAAGTTGCTTCCGATAAAGGATAAGGAAGTGAAACCAGAAGTAAGCAACACGATACTTCTCATGAGTGGGAAGGAGCTTCTTACAGAGATGGAGAAGAAGGAAGATCCACAATTCTTTGTGATCAGAAAATCAAGGATCGTTCTGACTAACACAAGAGTGGATGATCTATCAGATGAAGTTCAGGAACTACTAGAAGAGTTCGCTGACATCATAGTGGATGAATTACCTCATTCGTTTCCACCGATGAGAAGCATGAGTCATCACATAGACCTCATACCAAAAGTGATTTTTCCAAATAAAGCCGCGTACAGATTGACACCGCAAGAAAATGAAGAGGTCAAGAGGCAGGTCTAGGATTTGATGGATAAAGGATTGGTCAGGGAGAGCTTGAGTCCATGTGTTGTACCAACAATGCTCAGTCCAAAGAAAGACGGAGGCTAGATGATGTGCACTGATGCAAGAGCGATCAACAAGATAACCATCAGGTATAGGTTTCCATTGCCGAGAATGGACGATCTGATGGATTGCCTAAGCGGGGAAAAGTATTTTTCAAAGATAGATTTGAAAAGCGGTTATCATCAAATTCGCATGAGGGAAGGCGATGAATGGAAGACAGCCTTCAAGATAAATGAAGGACTCTATGAATGGCTAGTCATGTCGTTTGGTTTGACGAATGCACCAAGTACTTTTATGAGGCTGATGAATGAATTCATGAGGGAGTTCATTGGAAAGTTCGTTATCATGTATTTGGACGACATATTGATTTATAGTAAATCAGACGCTGAACATTTGAAGCATTTGGCCATCGTGATGAGAAAGCTACAGCAGGAGAAGTTGTTGATCAACATGAGTAAATGTTCGTTCATGAAGACAGAGCTCATTTATTTGGGTTTTGTTATTTCGGCGAATGAGTTGAGGATGGATCCAGAGAAAGTGGAGGTGATCAAGAATTGGCCATCACCGAGAAATGTGTTCGAGGTGAGAGGTTTTCATGGTTTGGCTAGTTTCTACCGAAAGTTCATCAGGAATTTCAGTGGAATTAGCGCAGCGATGATGGACACCGTGAAGAAGTGACATAATAATTTTCATTGGACAGCAGAGGCTGAGAAGAGCTTCAATCTGTTGAAGTGGAAGATCACAGAGCAACCGGTGTTGGTGTTGCCAGATTTTTGGAAAACATTTCAAGTGAAATGTGATGCCAATGGGTATGCCATAGGAGCGGTCCTGAGTCAGGAAGACAGGACGATTGCATACTTCAGCGAGAAGCTGGATGACACGAAGATGAAATACTTCACGTATGATAAGGAATTTTATGCTATCATACAGGCGTTGAAGAAGTGGAGACATTATTTGATCCCAAAAGAATTTGTATTGTACAGTGATAATCATGCATTAAAGTTTGTGACTCAACAGGAAAAGTTGAATCAGAAACATGCAAAATGGGTAGAGTACATGCATAATTTTACATTTGTAATCAAGCACATTTCAGGTACTTCTAACAAAGTAGTTGATGCTTTGAGCAGGAAATGTTTGTTTCTGCAGGAGTTCCGAATCAAAACCTTGGGTTTTGAGAATCTCAGGGACATGTACGCAGGAGATGCAGATTTTGGCGAGGCGTATGAAGCAGCTGAGAATAAAGTTCTCAGGGATCGGAGTCCATGGATAGATTACATGATCCAGGAAGGATTTTTGTTTAGAGGCAATCAGCTGTGTATTCCGAATTGCTCCATGAGGGAGAACCTGTTGAAAGAGAAGCACAACGAAGGATTGGCTAGACATTTCAGTCATGATAAAACATTCACGAAACTGAGCAAATCATATTTTTGGTCGGGGATGCGTGCGGATGTCAAACGGTTTGTTGACAGATGTCGGATTTGTCAGCATTCAAAGGGCCGAAAGAAAAATGCAGGTCTTTATCAGCCATTGCCCATACCAGAGAGGCCATGGGATGCGATCAGCATGGATTTTGTATTAGGATTGCCGAGGACATAGAGAGGAGTTGATTCTATCTTTGTGGTCATGGACAGGTTTTCAAAAATGGCACATTTCATCCCATGTCAGAAGATCAGTGATGCAATGCACATTGCAAAATTTTTTTTCGAAGAGATTGTTAGAATTCATGGATTACCGAAAAGTATTGTTTCAGACAGGGACACCAAATTCATAGGCCATTTTTGGAAGACGCTATGGAAGAAGCTAGGAACTAATCTGGCGTTTAGTTCTGCTTATCATCCTCAGATAGATGGGCAGATGGAAGTCGTCAAAAGAAGTCTAGGAGATTTGTTGAGGAGCCTGGTGACAGAACACCACAACAGTTGGGATAATGTGTTGCCACAGGCAGAATTTGCATACAACGATTCATTGAATCGGAGTACAGCAGTAAGTCCATTTCAAATTGTGTATGGCACACAATGGAGGGGAGTTTCTGAATTGCGAGATTCAGAACAGACTCTGACTAGTAGTGGTAATGCAGGAGAATTCGCTGAGGCGATGCAGGAACTTCACAGTCAGGTGAAGCAGCGACTGATGAGATCAAATCAGGAGTATAAGCGCAGGGAAGATCAGCATCGGAGACAACTTCAGTTTGAAGTTGGTGATCTAGTTCTCGTACACTTGAGGAAAGAAAGGTTCCTGAGGGGAACATATAACAAGCTGAAAATGAAGAAAATCGGGTCGTGCAGAGTCCTGAAGAAGTTCGGAGAGAACGCATCTGAGATTGAATTGTCGGATGGCATTGGGATATATCCGATATTTAATGTTGCAGACTTATACCCATACAGGGTTGGAGAACCAGAGACTGGAACTGAGGAACCAGTGATCCAGTGGATGAAACACATGCCAGTAGCAGAAAAGCCGTAGATGGAGTGCATATTGGACAAGTGAGTAGGTAAGAAGACCAGAAGAAAAGAATACTTTGAATATCTGGTCAAGTGGAAGAATCACCCAGTGGAGGATGCCAGCTGGGAGACCGAAGCAGTCATACAGAAGCATGGACAGACTATGCAGGAGCTCATGGACAGGAGCCCATGAATTGTTTAAGCGAGGGAGTATGATGTAGGAGCATCGCCCACGTCAAGAGAGCCAGTGCGAAAGTGGGAGACAACTGGACAAGACAGCATGATTTCTTTTTGGATAACACCTCGATATTGTTGCGCAAAGATTAATACGTAGATTTAATGAAGCACACTTTGTATATTGTAAATGGACTATTGAGCGGATAGCTCACGTCCTTAGGTAGATGAGGCATTTAATAGATTTAATGTAAGTAGATAGGAATTTAATTTAGATTTGATAGATTTAGAGCTCGAGAGGGAAAATGTGATATAGACACCATCCTTTGTACATTGTAACATAGTCGAGAGCATTCTGAAGAGAAGAGCATGCAGAGATGTGTATGAGAACCTCCATGTACAGACATTGAATTAATAGAAAAGGCTTTGATTCAATTCCATGGTTGTGTTACTCTCTGTGTATTGATGATGTTATGCTTATGAATGTTTGCTTCACGTCATGCACTTGCTTTTATATGTTGTGTATGTGATTTCATGGTTGAATTGAAGTCTGTGAGAACAAGGAGTTAGTTTCAATTGTTTCTCTATCTTGAACCAGAGAATTCCTACAAGGAGTGCAGTTGAATCATCCGCAAGGAGTGCGTTGACAGCAGGGTTCAACTAGAGAGAACTTTTTCTCTAAGTTCTCAGAAGTGCAGATTTAGTACCGGAGCCATGCAAGGCATGCGCAGGCTAGACGAAGACCTAGAGTTGCGATTCTGAGCAAAGGGACTAAAAGATTTCTGCTACAGGAGTGCATAGGATCGAAGTCTTCAACACTTAGTCATTGTTGAAGTTTTTCCGCAAGGAGTGCGTGCAAGAATTCTTCCTGAGGGATTTGAAGTCATAAAAGCTCAGAAGAGATAGGCCTTCAAAGTTGTCGAAGGGTAGCGGAGAAAGGTTGCGTGGAAAGATTGAGAAGCAGCGTCGTAAGGTTGACGAGCAAGTCTCGCAGACAGACATTTCTTGTCTGGGGTTGCGCAAGGAAGAGAGTGGACGGTCAATATTCTCCGTGGAGAATCTGCGAGCTTCGGTGAATCGTTGGATCTCTCGGGGTTGCAGGGAATTCTAGGGCGCAAACGCGGGGAAAGGTTCGAAGCACAGGCGAACGGGAGCCATCGATCGGGGTCACGAAGAGTGCGGAGCTATTCGTGGATCAGCTCTTAGA
>JASDQU010104671.1:214761-224919 GCA_032191745.1 Picea mariana | reverse complement strand
AGTTTTCTAATAATGTAGAAATTAGTATCTACGTAACTAAGTTGTTGTGAGTTGTTGTGAGTCTGTCCAATTTAGGGTTGCTGGTGGTTTCAGATCCACCTTTGTAGGAGGTCAGTTCAAGGTTGTTTGTGCTATATAAATGTAATGAATGGCTTCAATAATCAATGAAGGTGAGTTCTTCTCACGTATTAAGTTATGGTGATGTAGCAATCTTTAACCCGATTGTTGCACGTGAAATTTTTCCTTTTCCTACAAATCCCAAGACTACACGGGTACCTCCCATCCAATTCTAGGGGTACTCTTCTTCCCCCTTACCCCCCCCGAGCTGCAAAGCAGCCACACACAAAAACCAGAAACAATAGCTTCGAGCTTGCCTCGCAAGGAAGAGATTTCACTCTTTATTCAAGTTTGGTATCCCAACTCTCAGGTAAAACACAGTCCACAATAATTTTGGCAGCATAACCTTACCAAGAATAATTGAGATCTGTTTTCCTTCTACAACATTTGTTTTATAGAAAAATCCCCAATGACACATGTCCACATTCACAAATAATTAACATTTTAGATTAAATTAATTATGATTATTCATCCACACACTTCTCACACTCTCCCCAAGTTGCACAAGTAATTACCATTTTTATTTTATTTAAAATCCAATTTGCCTCACATTCCCCAATGTGTTCCTATTTTCGCTCTTAGTCTTCCCTTTTTCCCCAAGATTCTCGTTTAATGAGTGTCTCCTAACTAGATCTTAATTAGAGTTGGAATAGGAGTATTTTTCTAGTTAGACTAGTGGTAACTTGACTCTAGATACTATTCTATGTGTACACCTATTCTCTTATATTTTATTTCTTTCTATTTTAAAAGTCTCTTTTATTATTTCCATGCACACATGTGCAATTTATCCAATCTTTAGATTTTATTCCCCTTTTTCCTAGAGATTTATTATTCTCCAATATTTTTAACTTATGTCATAATTCATTTATTCCCTTAATTAAATTAGAATTAGAGTTAGTTTTAGACTTAGGATTAGACTTTTATTGGGCTTTATAATTAATAAAATCATTGTTTAATTAATTATTTTAATCCAACATGGTCTAATCATTTAAATATTTTCTAGGCCACCTATATTTATTGACTCAAGATTTTAATTACACGACGTGCCCTTCAATATGTACCTCTGTTCTCTAAGGGTGCCACTCACCTTTGAATGGTTTTGGGAGTTTTTCCAACCCTTGGAGTCAACACTCCACTCGGTCGAACTTGTAAGAGACTAAGGGATTCTAAGGAATAAGTAATCTACCTTATAGCGTGCTTGTTAGAATATTCATGAGAAACTGTCTCAGTCCATCCTCACGACATCATGGATATCTCAATCTAGGTAATTGTTAACCTACAATTCAAACCACGACGGGGGTGCTATTAGGTTGTGACAAGGACGTTGCACACCTCTCCCTCAATGTCTAGTTTTTGTGCATGTCCCCTCTACTCCTTATGTGATTCAGATTAGAAAGCATCGTCAAGCCTGTATCCACTAATAAAACTTGTGTCAATAATCCATATACATAAATCATACTATAATCAATCATATGTCACAATTTCATAAATGGAATACGCAATCAAAATACAATTCACTCCCTAAATCAATTCGGAGTCCAAGGTAGTCCATTGATGCCATCAAGATCCAAACCTTTCATGTGTCTTGCACACTCAATAAAACCCGTCAATAACATCTAGCAATATATATACATCAAATAATAATAAGTCACAACACATCATCATCATCATGTATAATCAACAATCGAAACGAAATCACAATGTACTATAACTGAATCGCTTGCACACAAGTGTCCTCAAAGAATAATTAAATAAAAGTGTGCTCTGTAGAGTGTGATTTTACAATCCATATATGTGAATGAGAGGATGAAATCGAAGAAAACAAAATGTTTCTACATACTAAATGGCATACAAAGGAATGAAGATGATTAGATAAGTCTTGAATATTAGATGGAGGAAATGAAAGATAAATATCAAAAGGATCAATATTCCTTTGATAGGATTGTATATTGGTAGAGTGATCAAGTTGGACATTGATGGTCATCCACCTATTCCATGGCTCAAAATATAGTTTCCATTTTGCTAGTTTTTCTACAGTTTTTTTGGTCCCAAACTTCAAGGGCAGTTTTGAGGCCCTAAACGACATTTGTTTGACGTGGAAATGCCCAATAGATGCCAAATGATTGCATTGGTCCTTTCTTAATGTGTACGCCTTGGTTACACCTTTCCAATGAGGTATAAAGCACCCTAAATGGAGATTATATGAAAAAGTACTCCCTATAGAAGTTGATGTATCAAATACCTCTATTGGGGCCCACAAACCTTTTGGTGTTTCATCTTCTGGGGTTAGGGTTTTGGATGTTTATGGTTTTATCATTTATTATTTATGTTGAAAAGGCCTTGGGAGCCTCATTCTAATCATATTCGATGGATGTGCATAAGTCTCACATTTATTCTCAGAGGTGAGCTACCACCATTCTAGCGAGTTCATTTCACTATGTAATTTATTTTACAATCTACATATTTTAGTATTTAATATAAATCAAGGATTACTATATCTCTTTGTTTCTATATTATTTATTCATTTCATTTCATTCCCTCATAAATATGGATCAGTGGTATCAGAGCGGTCCACTCTTTATCTATTTCTCTATGCATGTCCGGAATGAGAACATGGTATCAGGCATTGGGACTCGAATTGATTGAACCTTTAGAAGACTATCCTTGCTGACCCCGACAATATCCCATGGCAAAGGAATGGAGAGACAAGGGAATGTGAGATCCTATTAATATGCATCTCTTGGAATTCCTCACGAGACAACAAAACGATATGATGGATCAATTTTCCCAAATCCTTTAGCGATTCCCGACAATAACATATGCATATTCATCAAGCGACCATTGTGAAGGAGATTCCCTCTTCAAGGTACAAGTCAATTTTGATATTCCCATATTCAAAGGTTAGATAGATGCATATGCTTTAGAAAAGTGGTTAAATCTACTAGAAGGTTATTTCATTGTCCACAATTTTTCCAATAGGGAAAAGACCATATTTTCACTCCTTAAGGTGGTCCCCCATGTTAAACATTGGTGGGAGACTTACTGTGAGAACAAATCCTTAGAGGAGTCTTGAATATTTTGGGCTAGTCCCACTTGGAGATATTTTATGGATGCCATCAAGGAACAATATTGCTTTGTTGGAAACTATGACGACCAATACACGAAACGGATTGTTATCGCACAATTTGTACTTGCCCAAATCCGAAGGCAAGTGAGGTAAGATTGGCGTAACAAGGGGGTGACCTATCAGTGTCACATTAATAGGAAACCCCTTTCTATTTAGGATTATATCAATATTACCCCAAGGGAGATATCCCTAGTGACCTAAAGGGCTAATGAAATTAAGGAAAGGATGCAAGAATACCCCCCTCTCACTGGTCACTCAAGTCAAAAGGTTATTTATGTATTTAAGAGAAGAAGAAAAAGTAAAGATGAAGTGTGCCTTCCAAAACAAGGCAACAAAGGAAAAATATGCCATCTTTCAAGTACAAAATGATGTTAGTGCTTCATAAGACCATGAAACTTTGAAATATAAGTTGGCTGATACAAAATTGCAGCAATATGAAAGTTTTCAACAACAATAAGTATTTCATAATAGCTGCAAGAAATATGGCTTGGAATTTCTTGAAAAGACAATGAAAAAGTAGCTTTAACTAGGAAAATTGATAATCAATTATCACAAGAATTTTCTGCAATGTCTAGCTAGCATTAAATGTCAATTTTGTAGATAATTTGATGTAGTTAGATGGATGTAGCAATCTTTTGTAACATTAGAAAATACTAGTGCTCAAAATTGCAAGAAAACATCATGGAAACTTATCATTTATCAAGTAGATTGTTTGGCAATTATCACAAGAAATTTATGAGTGATTTAGATTCAAGTTATGTAGGTATATGCAGTAACTTAATGTAGACTAGTATGGTTGTAGCAGTGATTTGCAACAACAACAAGTTAACTAGTGAATTATTCTAGCTTAGAGTTAGTATAAGTTAGCAAAAGCTTCAAGGAAGAGAGTTTGAGTGTTTGTTTGATCAATCATACAATAAAGCAACTGGAGAAGTGAATTTATGGGGTGATGGAGTCAATAGGTGACAGATTTTACTTGGAAGTAGTAACAACAATGATTATATTTGTCTGAGTGTAGAAAGAATCTTAAAAGAGTTATCACTTTAAGTATTTTGGTATTCAAACTTTAAGGGGGGTGAGCTACTAGAGAGTAGGCACTTTTAGGCCCTAGAGCCTTCCTCCTTAGACTATTGAAAGATATTAAGAGAAACAATAAGTAGACAATGGCTTATAAAGTGCTTTTAATTTAGGGCTTTAGATGTTTTTCTAAGTCAAATCACTATAGTAAAGTCTAGCAAATGAAGAGAAAAGAAGTAGTATCTTAAGTCCTTTACTCCTAGGGTTTGTCAAGAAACAAATTTCATAATCTTTTACATGAATAAAAAAATATACCATAACCATTCAAAATAAAATAAAAATTACATATTTACTTACTTCACCAAGAATAATCAAGCAATAAAACCCTATATTTCCAAGTAACTTCACCAAGAAATGATCCAAGTTGTGAATTTTAGACTCCAAGACAAGTGTGCCTCCTTATTTCATTCAGGAACTCCCAGATTGGGAGAAAATTTCAGACCACTCACTCTTATGTGAGGATTTATGATGATAAAATGAGAGTACTTTATCTTTATTTATACATTAATTTGACCTTTAATTAAATTTAGGTTAAATAAAAGGCCGACCTGGCCAATTTACATCAAAATCGATTTTTTACATAAATAAAATTAATTAACATCTAAAAACATCTCCAAGGGTGATTTCATGCCCTTATAGGGTGACGTTGAGCTGCTAAGATGGAACATTGGGCTCAAGATGCAGAACGTTTGTCCTCCAAAGGCCCTAGATGATGCCCACACGTGCCAACTAGCTCACAACTTCCCTCAAAATGAAAACCCTACCTCTAGATGATTTCCATAGTCATGATGGTGACATCATGGGATCTCAAAGGCCAACATCCCAGTGGAAGAGCAAGATCCCTCTAGGTCTAGGTTTTCTAGGGTGTCTCCAATGGAAACGTCCTTCTTTCTTCCTGGTGAAAATCTTTGATTTCTTATTACCCATGGTTGGGGTTACAACATCTATATGTGGGATTTCTTCCCCATGAAGGTTCGAACTAATGATTCTCCCATGTGTATGTGTCCACCGCGCGAGGTCCTGCAGAAAGAACAAGTACGCCCTCTACGGGTTCATAAGTCATAGGGATCATAACATGTAATTCACATCCAACAATTAAATTACCCAAACATGTGCATCAAACCCCCCTTTACCCAAAAAAATGCTCAAATACATTATGGAATTTAACATGTCAAGTTTGGAGAAGGTCTTAGGTTATCCTATTGGGCTAATCCTCCTTAAGTTTGGGGTGTTTCCTAGGTGAGATCCTATCCAGGTCATGCAAGTGTATGAGGTGGAACAGGGTAAGTGTTTGGGAATGGGGTGAAATTATATCAGGGAAATGCAATTCTTACATGTGGGTGCCTTTGTAGAGGGAGATATGCACCTTATCATAGATTCCATTGTTTTGTAGCCCATTTACTATCTTTTACTCTTAGCTTTATTGTCTTTTGATCTTTTCCTTTTGTGCTTCAAGGGAAGAGTTGAGGGACACTGTCCTTGCTTAGTGACCAGAGGTGACAACGTTGTCCACAAACATTTCATGGAGATGATAAGGTTAGCTTGTGATGATGCCCCCTTTCTCTTGGCTATGCCACCAAGAGCTACTACCCTGGTTTGGTTGCCACATAGATGGTGGTGTCATACTAATACTTGTCCTTGGTCATAATACGCCGACTCATGATGAGACCTCCTATCCACCAACTAGTACCTTGAATGTTTATTTATCTCTACGAGTTCCATTTTCTTACTGGGAATCTTTTTACTTATTTCTCGAGAATCCCTGGGTGAAGCATCTCAAAGGTTTAAAAGGAATTTAAATATTTCAAGATACTTTTACCCTCTAGGCCTTTAGCCCCTTATTCCCACAAGACAAGGTACAACCCTTCCTAGTGTGGCCAATCCCAATGACCGATCAAAGGGAGGGGGAATATGAGAGGAATAAATATGGAAAGTGGTAAGTATGGAGGGAACATATGATGACCTTTCACAAACGCACCCAATGGAAACCATCCTACAAGGAGATCAACTTGCTAGGGCACCATGTCACCCTTCAAAGTATGAACAATTCAAAGAGAATAATGTCCAATAAAACATTATGAAATGAAGGAGAATTCAATGGAAAATATTCAAGTTCTTCAAGAATCAGAGTGACACATACCATGATACCCAGACTCATTACCTCATGGAGAAAGACTTACTGCTACTTCAAGACTAGGCTAGTGGGATGGATACTGTTGCTACTAACAAATAGGCTACACTGAAGAAAAGAGGGGCCCTCCAGGGCCATGCTCAATTCATCTGGCTCTCAACACTCCATGTCTAGGACTTGTGGGCCTCAAGACATGATCTCCTTAGTTATCCCTAGGGTAGGGGATAACATCTGGCTCCAACTTGGGGACATGTGCCCATCATAGAGTGCATGAGAACCTCAACATCTCTGGTATGACCTGTGCCTACTAAATCTCAACAATGTGTATTAGTAATCCTTAGGGTGGTGACATCACCCATTGTTCATATATGGTATAATAAAATAAAGATCATCTCTAATCTAGCATATGATCATGAGCAAACATATATACATAATGGAGGAATACAATATGAAAATGAAGCTACAACTATGTTATCATGATATGCACATGGTATATACAATTGATTTAAATGCCTACCTGTTGATGGGCATAAGTGACACACCATCAAATGGAAGGTCAAATCTGTACCGGGGTTGTCTAAATAACCCAATCCATTTGGAATGAAAGGACCCGACGGATTTAATGGGTGTGTTGGCCAACTAAAGTACTAAAAACAGTAAAAGAAATAAACTAATCTAAATCTATGATTCTAACAAATGATATATCACTTACTAATGTTTATTAAAAAAAAACGTGAATATACAAATGATTATAAACAATCTATGTACAGTTTACAAGGTTTACTTGAAATATTTCCAAATGAATGTTCATAATAATGTTTCAAAATAGGATAAAGTATGAACATAAATCTTTTTGTTTTTTTAATGTTTAAAGATTTTAAACTAATAAATACTAAGAAAATACAATTAAAACAATGACACAAAAACAGTCAAAGCTAATTAATGCAATCATCATCTTATTCATATCTAAACAAATCTAAATAAAAGAAAGCAATGCACCTACTAACCTCTCATTGATCAGCAGTACTAAGATAAATTCATCTCTTTGTATTTGTATGAGCTCCTCTTAACCTGTGTCAAGTGTAAACCTATGAAAAAATCAAGTATAATACTTCCTGAAGAAATTCAAGGAAGTGTTTCATATTCTAGAGCGAGTTTATAACGATAGAAAGAGAAATAATTATGTATCTTGTGACCTTGAAATGTTTAATAACTGAAAATGAAAGAAATCCCAATTCTTAGGAATGGTGTTACCATCTATCTAGCATCATATGTAAACTCAAAATACTTGAATAGATGATTAGTCATAGATATAAACTAAACCAAAAGATAATGAACCATATAAATGAAAACATAACATGAAAAATTATATGTAGAACAGTCTAAAGCTAGTTCAATACAAATAAAGTTTCATATTTAGAAATTATATGAGAAACAATATTAACATTACACAATCTAGAAAATCACAAAAGCCAAAGAGTAAACTATTTTCTCATATAGTTTCAACAAAATACGTTCATCATATGGTCCAGGAAGAACTTTTTGGATAATAGACTCTTAAAGATTGAAAAAATTAATATATAAATGATAACAATTAACCATGTATTGATAAAATAGACTAAAGCTAATTTAAATCAATGCATAATCAATTATTCAAATAATATGAAGATATTATAATGAAAATAAAACCATTTTACTCACAGGACAAAAGCCATTAAGCAACCTAGAATTCCATATTCTTCTTTGAAAATACTTGTCCATTCTCCCAAAGATTCCAACCATCCATTACTCCACTTGAAAAGAAAAAAAGTTTACAAAAGAAATAATATACAAAAGAGAAAGGATAAAAATCCTCCTCTCAATTTCTTGGATCCCTTTGGCTCTGAATTTTCTCATATATTTATACAATGAATGAACAGTTTGGGCATCACTAATAATTTCCACCACCTTAAATTTTCCTCTTAAAGAGACACAAATATCTCTCAAACATTGCATTTGTTTGGGAAAATTCCCACCTGTAAGCTAAATGGGTCCATTTTGGAGATGGGTGTTCAACCATTTCTTCAAATTCCTCACGGTTTGGCTACAATCAGTCTCGCAAAATCGTGTGTCTGTTCTTGATGCATTTCCAAATTTTATCTGTTGTTGCTCATAAATTTATTTGCAACAATCCAATATTATTTTTGGATCAATCATCTTGAACGCATTTAGATAATAAAATCAAGCCATGATCAGATCCATACCAAATAATGGATAATAGAAACCTGTGAAACAAAAAGAAACCTAAATTAATAACCTAAAAATTATGAATAAAACAAAATCTAGAACAATAAAATAAAAAATGAATTTAAACTAACTATAAGTTCTAAACAAACATTGTTTATATTTTCCTTTAAAATATGACTTAAAATTCTATAAGCTTCAGGTTGATGGAGAGGAGAAAAATATTAATTTTGTTTTTTCACAAAATCAAAAAAATGATAGATAATTCTTTTATTATTATTATTTTTATTTTAAAATGAGATGAAAAATGAAAAAATAATTTAATTAATTAATCTTACCAAATGATTTTGTGAAAATGAGAAACCAACCAAGATATTATTTGATGAAATATTGAACCCATTATTCAAAATAGTCAAACTTGCTAATGATACGGTACCACAAATGTTATCTCACAATCTTTCCTTGCCCAAATCCCAAGGCAAGTGAGGTAATATTGGCGTAACAAGGGGGTGACCTATCACCGTCGCCTTAATAGGAAATGCCTTTCTGTTTAGGAGTATATCAATATTACCCCAAGGGAGACGTCCCTACTGACCTAAAGGGCTAATGAAACTAAAGCAAGGATGCAAGAATACCCCCCTCTCACTGGTCACTCAATTCAAAAGGTTCTTTATGTCTTTAAGAGATGAAGTAAAAGTAGAGATGAACTGTACCTTCCTAGAACAAGAAAACAAAGGAAAAAATATGGAAACTTTCAAGTACAAAATGATGTTAGTTCTTCATAAGACCATGAACCTTTGAAATATAAGTTGGCTGATATAAAATAAAATTGCAGCAATATGAAAGTTTGCAACAAAACTAAGGATTTTATAACAACTGGAAGAAATATGCCTTGGAATTGCTTGAAATGACAATGAAAAAAGTAGCTTTAACTAGGCAAAATGATAATCAATTGTCAGAAGAATTTTCTACAATGTCTAGCTAGCATTAAATGTCAATTTTGCAGAGAATTTTCTACAGTTAGATGGTTGTAGCAATCTTTTGTAACAATAGAAAGTATTAGTGCTCATAATTGCAAGAAGACATAATGGAAACTTAGAATTTAGAAATTAGATTGTTTGGCAATTATCACTAGCAATTTCTGAGTGAGTTAGATGCAAGTTATGTAGGTGTATGCATGAAACTAATGTAGATTAGTATGGTTGTAGCAGTGATTTGCAACAACAACAAGTTAAATAGTGAATTAGTCTATTTTAGAGTTAGTAGAAGTTAGAAAAAGATTCAAGGAAGAGATTTTGAGTGTTTGTTGTGATTTGCAACAACAACAAGTTAAATAGTGAATTAGTCTATTTTAGAGTTAGTAGAAGTTAGAAAAAGATTCAAGGAAGAGATTTTGAGTGTTTGTTTGATCAATCATACACTAAAGCAAGTGGAGAAGTTCCTTTATGGGGTGATGGAGTCAATAGGTAACAGATTTTACTTG
>JASDQU010104671.1:187205-203427 GCA_032191745.1 Picea mariana | reverse complement strand
CACATTCCCCAATGTGTTCCTATTTTCGCTCTTAGTCTTCCCTTTTTTCCCAAGATTCTCCTTTAATGAGTGTCTCCTAACTAGATCTTAACTAGAGTTAGAATAGGAGTATTGTTTTAGTTAGACTAGTGGTAACTTGACTATAGATACTATTCTATGTGTACACCTATTCTCTTATATTTTATTTCTTTCTATTTTAAAAGTTCCTTTTATTATTTCCATGCACGCATGTGCAATTTATCCAATCTTTAGATTTTATTCCCTTTTTCCTAGAGCTTTATTATTCTCCAATATTTTTAACTTATGTCATAATTCATTTATTCCCTTAATTAAATTAGACTTAGAGTTAGTTTTAGACTCAGGCTTAGACTTTTATTCGGATTTATAATTAATAAAATCATTGTTTAATTAATTATTTTAATCCAACACGGTCTAATCATTTAAATATTTTCTAGGCCACCTAGATTTATTGACTCAAGTTTTTAATTATGTGACGTGCCCTTCAATATGCACCTCTATGCTCTAAGGGTGCCACTCGCCTTTGAATGGTTTTGGGAGTTTTTCCAACCCTTGGAGTCAACACTCCACTCGATCGAACTTGTAAGAGACTAAGGGATTCTAAGGAATAAGGAATCTGCCTTATAGCGCGCCTGTTAGAATATTCATGATGATTGTCTCAGTGCATCCTCACGACATCATGGAGATCTCGATCTAGGTAATTGTTAACCTACAATTTAGACCACGATGGGATTGCTATTAGGTTGTGACAAAGACGCTGCCACACCTCTCCCTCAATGTTTGGTTTTTGTGCATGGCCCCTCTACTCCTTATGTGATTCAAATTAGAAAGCATCATCAAGCCTGTATCCACTAATAAAACTTGTGTCAATAATCCATATACATAAATCATATTGTAATCAATCATATGTCACAATTGCGTAAATGGAATATGTAATCAAAATACAATTCACTCCCTGAATCAATCTGAAGTCCAAGGTAGTCCATTGATGCCATCAAGATCTGAACCTTTCATGTGTCTTGCACAATCAATAAAGCTCATCAATAACATCTGGCAATATATATATACATCAAATAATAATAAGTCACAACACATCATCATCATCATGTATAATCCATAATCGAAACGAAATCATAATGTACCATAACCGAATTGCTTGCACACAAGTGTCCTCAAAGAATAAATAAATAAAAGTGTGCTCTGTAGAGAGAGATTTTACAATTCATATATGTGACTGAGAGGATGAAATCGAAGAAAAGGAAATGTTTCTACATACTAAATGGAATACAAAGGAATGAAGATGACCAGATAAGTCTTGAATATTAGATGGAGGAAATGAAAGATAAATATCAAAAGGCTCAATAATCCTTTGATAGGATTGTATATTGGTAGAGTGATCAAGGTGGACATTGATGGCCATCCACCTATTCCATGGCTCAACATCCAGTTTCCATTTTGCTAGTTTTTCTACAGTTTTTTTGGTCCCATACTTCAAGGGCAGTTTTGAGGCCCTAAACGACATTTGTTTGACGTGGAAATGCCCAATAGATGCCAAATACTTGCATTGGTCCTTTTGTAATGTGTACTCCTTGGTTACACCTTTCCAATGAGGTATAAAGCACCCTAAGTGGAGATTATATGAAAAAGTACTCCCTATAGAAGTTGATGTATCAACTACCTCTATTGGGGCCCACAAACATTTTGGCGTTTCATCTTCCGGGGTTAGGGTTTTGGATATTGATGGTTTTCTCATTTATTCTTTATGTTAAAAAGGCCTTGGGAGCCTCATTCTAATTATATTCTTGTGGATGTGCATAAGTCTCACATTTATTCTTAGAGGTGAGCTACCACCATTCTAGCAAGTTCATTTCACTCTGTAATTTATTTTACAATCTACATATTTTAGTATTTAATATAAATCAAGGATTACTATATCTCTTTGTTTCTATATTATTTATGCATTTCATTTCATTCCCTCATAAATATGGATCAATGGTATCATAGCAGTCCACTCTTTATCTATTTCTCTATGCATGTCTGGAATGAGAACATGGTATCAGGCATTGGGACTTGAATTGATTGCACCTTTGGAAGACTATCCTTGCTGACCCCGACAATATCCCATGGCAGAGGAATGGAGAGACAAGGGAATGTGAGATCCTATTAATATGCTTCTCTTGGAATTCCTCACGAGACGACAAAATGATATGATGGATCAATTTTTCCAAATCCTTTAGCGATTCCCGACAATAACATATGCATATTCATCAAGCGACCATTGTGGAGGAGATTCCCTCTTCAAGGTATAAGTCAATTTTGATATTCCCATATTTGAAGGTTAGATAGATGCATATGCTTTAGAAAAGTGGTTAAATCTACTAGAAGGTTATTTCATTGTGCACAATTTTTCCAATAGGGAAAAGACCATATTTTCGCTCCTTAAGGTGGTCCCCCATGTTAAACATTGGTGGGAGACTTACCGTGAGAACAAATCCTTAGAGGAGTCTTGAATATTTTGGGCCAATCCCACTTGGAGCTATTTTATGGATGCCGTCAAGGAACAATATTACCTTGTTGGAAACTATGACGACCAATACACGAAATGGATTGTTATCGCACAATCTGTACTTTCCCAAATCCCAAGGCAAGTGAGGTAAGATTGGCGTAACAAGGGGGTGACCTATCAGTGTCACATTAATAGGAAACCCCTTTCTATTTAGGAGTATATCAATATTACCCCAAGGGAGACATCCCTAGTGACCTAAAGGGCTGATGAAATTAAGGAAAGAATGCAAGAATACCCCCCTCTCACTGGTCACTCAAGTCAAAAGGTTATTTATGTCTTTAAGAGATGAAGAAAAAGTAAAGATGAAGTGTGCCTTCCAAAACAGGACAACAAAGGAAAAATATGCCAACTTTCAAGTACAAAATGATGTTAGTGCTTCATAAGACCATGAACCTTTGAAATATAAGCTGTCTGATATAAAATTGTAGCAATATGAAATTTTGCAACAACAATAAGTATTTCATAACAGCTGCAAGAAGTATGGCTTGGAATTTCTTGAAAAGACAATGAAAAAAGTAGCTTTAACTAGGAAAAATGATAATCAATTATCACTAGAATTTTCTGCAATGTCTAGCTCGCATTAAATGTCAATTTTGTAGATAATTTGATGCAGTTAGATGGATGTAGCAATATTTTGTAACATTAGCAAATATCAGTGCTCAAAATTGCAAGAAAACATCATGGAAACTTATCATTTATCAAGTAGATTTTTTGACAATTATCACAAGCAATTTATGAGTGATTTAGATTCAACTTATGTAGGTATATGCAAGAACTTAATGTAGACTAGTATGGTTGTAGTAGTGATTTGCAACAACAAGAAGTTAACTAGTGAATTATTCTAGCTTAGAGTTAGTATAAGTTAGCAAAAGCTTCAGGGAAGAGAGTTTGAGTGTTTGTTTGATCAATCATATACTAAAGCAATTGGAGAAGTGAATTTATGGGGTGATGGAGTCAATAGGTGACGATTTTTACTTGGAAGTAGTAACAACAATGATTATATTTGTCTAAGTGTAGAAAGAATCTTAAAAGAGTTATCACTTTAAGTATTTTGCGATTCAAACTTTAAGGGGGGTGAGATACTAGAGAATAGGCACTTTTAGGCCCTAGAGCCTTCCTCCTCCTTAGACTATTGAAATATATTAAGAGAAACAATAAGTAGACAATGGCTTATAAAGTGATTTTAATTTAGGGCTTTAGATGTTTTTCTAAGTCAAATCACTATAGTAAAGTTTAGCAAATGAAGAGAAAAGAAGTAGTGTCTTAAGTCCTTTACTCCTAGGGTTTGTCAAGAAATAAATTTCATAATCTTTTATATGAATAAAAAAATATACCATAACCATTCAAAATAAAATAAAAATTTCATATTAACTTACTTCACCAAGAATAACCAAGCAATAAACCCTAGATTTCCAAGTAACTTCACCAAGAAATGATCCAAGTTGCGAATTTTAGACTCCAAGACAAGTGTGCCTCCCTATTTCGGTCAGGAACTCCCAAATTGGAAGAAAATTTCAGACCACTCACTCTTGTGTGAGGATTTATGATGATAAAATGAGAGTACTTTATCTTTATTTATACATTAATTTGACCTTTAATTAAATTTAGGTCAAATAAAAGGCCGACCTGGCCAATTTACATCAAAATCAATTTTTTACATAAATAAAAGTAATTAACATCTAAAAACATCTCCATAGGTAATTTCATGCTCTTATAGGGTGACGTTGAGCTACTAAGATGGAACGTTGGGCTCAAGATGCAGAACGTTTGTCCTCCAAAGGCCCTGGATGATGCCCACACGTGCCAACTAGCTCACAACTTCCCTCAAAATGAAAACCCTACCTCTAGATGATTTCCATGGTCATGATGGTGACGTCATGGGATCCCAAAGGCCAACATCCCGGTGGAAGAGCAATATCCCCTTGGGTCTAGGTTTTCCAAGGTGTCTCCAATGGAAACATCCTTCTTTCTTCCTAGTGCAAATCTCTGATTTCTTATTACGTATGGCTAGGGTTACAACATCTATCTGTGGGATTTCATCCCCATGAAGGTCTGAACTAATCATTCCCCCATGTGTACGTTTCCACCGGGCGAGGTCCTGGAGTAAGAACAAGTACGCCCTCTATGGGTTCATAAGTCATAGCGATCATAACATGTAATTCACATCCAATAATTAAATTACCCAAACATGTGCATCAAACCCCCCTTTACCCACAAAAATGTTCAAATACATTATGCAATTTAACATGTCAAGTTTGGAGAAGGTCTTAGGGTATCCTATTGGGCTAATCCTCCTTAAGTTTGGGGTGTTTCCCAGGTGAGATCCTATCCAGGTCATGCAAGTGTATGAGGTGGAACGAGGTAAGTGTTATGGAATGGGGTGAAGTGATATCAGGGAAATGTAATTCTTACATGTGGGTCCCTTTGTAGAGGGAGATATGCACCTTATCATAGATTACATTGTTTCGTAGCCCATTTACTACCTTTTACTCTTAGCTTTATTATATTTTGATCTTTTCCTTTTTTCCTTTAAGGGAAGAGTTGAGGGGAACTGTCCTTTCTTGGTGACCAGAGGTGACAGTGTTATCCACAAACATTTCATGGATACGATAAGGTTGGCTCATGATGATAGCCCCTTTCTCTTAGCTATGCCACCAAGAGCTACTACCCTAGTTTGGTTACTAGATAGATGGTGTTGTCATACCGCTACATGTCCATGGTCATAATAGGCTGACTCATGATGAGACCTCCTATCCACCAACTAGTACCTTGAATGTTTATTTATCTCTATGAGTTCCATTTTCTTACTGGGAATATTTTTACTTCTTTCTTGGGAATCCCTGGGTGAATAATCTCAAATGTTTCTAAGGAATTTAAATATTTCAATATACTTTTACCCTCTAGGCCTTTAGCCCCTTATTCCCACAAGACAAGGTACAACCCTTCCTAGTGTGGCCAATCCCAATGACCGAACAAAGGGAGGGGGAATATGAGAGGAATAAAGATAGAAAGTGGTAAGTATGGAGGGAACATATGACGAACTTTCACAAACCCACCTAGTGGAAACCATCCTATAGGGAGATCAACTTGCTAGGGCACCATGTCACCCTTCAAAGTATGAACAAGTCAAAGAGCATAATGTCCAATAAAAAATTATGAAATGAAGGAGAATTCAATGGAAAATATTCAAGTTCTTCAAGAATCTGAGTGACACATACCATGATACTCGGACTCATTACCTCATGGAGCAAGACTTACTGCTACTTCAAGACTAGGCTAGTGGGATGGATACTGTTGCTACTGATAAATAGGCTGCACTGAAGAAAAGAGGGGCCCTCCAGAGACATTCTCAATTCATTTGGCTCTTAGTACTCCATGTCTAGGACTTTTGGGCCTCAAGACATGATCTCCTTAGTTATCCCTAGGGTAGGCGATAACATCTGGCTCCAACTTGTGGACATGTTCCCATCATAGAGCGCATGAGAACCTCAACATCTCTGGTATGACCTGTGCCTGCTAAATCTCAACAAAATGTATTAGTAATCCTTAGGGTGGTGATATCACCCCTTGTTCATATATGATATAATAAAATAAAGATCATCTCTAATCTAGCATATGATCATGAGCATGCATATATACATAATGGAGGAATACAATATGAAAATGAAGCTACAACTATGTGATCATGATATGCAGATGGTATATACAATGGATTTAAATGCCTACCTGTTGACGGGCGTAAGTGACACACCATCAACTATAAGGTCAAATCTGTATCAGGGTTTTCTAAATAACCCAATAAGTTTGGAATGAAATGATCCAACGGGTTTAATGGCTCTGTTGGCCAACTAAAGTACTAAAAATAGTAAAAGAAATAAACTAATCTAAAGATATGATTCTAACAAATGATATATCACTTATTAATGTTTATTAAAAAGAAACGTGAATATACAAATGATTATAAACAATCTATATACAGTTTACAAGTTTTACTTGAAATATTTCCAAACGAATGTTCATAATAATGTTTCAAAATAGGATAAAGTAAGAACATAAATCTTTTTGTTTTTTTAATGTTTAAAGATTTTAAACTAATAAATACTAAGAAAATACAATTAAAACAATGACACAGAAACAGCCAAAGCTAATTAATGCAATCATCATCTCATTTATATATAAACAAATCTAAATAAAAGAAAGCAATGCACCTACTAACCTCTCACTGATCAACAGTACTAACATAAATTCATCTCTTTGTATTTGTATGAGCTCCTCTTAACCTGTGTCAAGTGTAAACCTATGAAAAAAGCAAGCATAATACTTCCTGAAGAAATTCAAGGAAGTGTTTCATATTCTGGAGCGAGTTTATAACGACAGAGAGAGAAATAATTATATATATCGTGATCTTGAAATGTCTAATAACTGAAAATGAAAGAAATTCAAATTCTTAGGAATGGTGTTACCATCTATCTATCATCATATGTTAACTCAAAATACTTGAATAGATGATAATTCACAGATATAAACTAAACCAAAAGATAATGAACCATATAAATGAAAACATAACATGAAAAATTATATGCAGAACAGTGTAAAGCTAGTTCAATACAATAAAGTTTCATATTTAGAAATTATATGAGAAACAATATTAACATTACACAATCTACAAAATCACAAAATCTAAAGAGTAAACTATTTTCTCATATAGTTTCAACAAAATACGTTCATCATATGGTCCAAGAAGAACTTTTCAGATAATAGAGTCTTAAATATTGAAAAAATTAATATATTTAAAGATTGAAAAAATTAATATATAAATGATAACAATTAACCATGTATTGATAAAAATAGACTAAAGCTAATTTAAATCAATGCATAATCAATTATTCAAATAATATGAAGATATTATAATAAAAATAAAACCGTTTTACTCACACGACAAAAGCCATTAAGCAACCTGGAATTCCATATTCTTCTTTGAAAATACTTGTCCATTCTCCCAAATATTCCAACCATCCATTACTCCATTTGAGAAGAAAAAATGTTACCAAAAGAAATAATATACAAAAGATAAAGGATAAAAATCCTTCTCTCAATTTCCTGGATCCCTTTGGCTTTGAATTTTCTCATATATTTATACAATGAATGAACAATTTGGGCGTCACTAATAATTTCCACCACCTGAAATTTGTCTCGTAAAGAGACACAAATATCTCTCAAATAGTGCATTTGTTTGGGAAAATTCCAGTGTGTAAACTAAATGGGTCCATTTTGGAGATGGGTGTTCAACCGTTTCTTCAAATTCCTCACAATTTGGCTGCAATCAATCCCGCAAAATTGTCTGTATGTTCTTGACTCATTTCCAAATTTTATCTGTTGTTGCTCATAAATTTATTTGCAGCAATCCAATATTATTTTTGGATCAATCATCTTGAACGTATTTAGATAATAAAATCAAGCCATGATCAGATCAGTACCAAATAACGGATAATAGAAACTTGTGAAACAAAAAGAAACCTAAATTAATAACCTAAAAATTATGAATAAAACAAAATCTAGAACAATAAAATAAAAAACGAATTTAGACTAACTATAAGTTCTAAACAAACATTGTTTATATTTTCCTTTAAAATATGATCTTAAAATTCTATAAGCTTCAAGTTGATGGAGAGGAGAAAAATATTAATTTTTTTTTTTCACAAAATCAAAAAAATGATAGATAATTCTTTTTTTATTATTATTTTTATTTTAAAATGAGATGCAAAATGAAAAAATAATTTAATTAATTAATCTCACCAAATGATTTTGTGAAAATGAGAAACCAACCAAGATATTATTTGATGAAATATTGAATCTATTATTCAAAATAGTCAAACTTGCTAATGAGCAAAAGAATGAACACATAATCATAATTTGAACGAAAGTAAAAAGTTGATAAAAATTATGTTTTTGTTTAAATTGAGATTTCTATGCTCGTTCCTAAATTTTGACATATACTCTTGTGATGAGTGTCTCATGCTATAGTGAATGTCTTACGTTTGTCTCAAAGCAAGCCAAGCTATGGAACTATTTGGAAAGGTTGATTTTGCAGCTCATTATAATTATCAAGATTCTAATGGGGGCCCTTTAAATTTTGTAAAAATTTAAGGGGATTTGTTGGGGCCCAACACTACCTATCTAACTTAATTGTACTTACCTCTCATGCTACTGGTGGGAAGTAGCGCTTGCTATGGATCGCATTCACATGTAGTTTCAGATCCTTTCCTTCAAGTGTTGTTAAATTAAACGAATTTGTTCATTCTTGACTCACGATCTTGTAATGGCTTGTCCATAATCTGTCCAAATTCTTGTGCATACCAGTTTTCTCTCTCCTTTTGTCCCATAATAACACCAGATCTCCTTCTTTGAAATATCTCTCCTTTCCTTTTTGATCAAAAGTGCTCTTAACCTTCTCTTGATTCTCACCATCTAACTCAAAGAAACCCTCCTTGATTCATCTAATTCCACCAACTGGTCAATTTGTCCCTAGATTGCTTCTTCTTCTGTGGTGTATTTTCGGGCGAAGCAAAGGATAGGGATGTGGAGATTCACAGGTAGTTTAGCCTCCAACCCATATACTAGTTCAAACGAGGTTTTTCCTGTTTAGGTCTTTGTTGTTATTTGATTTTCCCACAGGACATACTTGATCTTGCTATCCCAGGCTTTCTTATTTTCCCCCAAAACCTTCTTGAAGATATTCAAGAGATTTTTATTGCTTGATTTTGTGAAACCATTTCCATGGGGGTGGTAGTTTGATGAATGGGATCGAGTGATGCCATATTTAAAAAAAATTATTCTAAGACAAGAAAGATAAAATCTTTGGCATTGTCGGTGGTGATTTTGGTTGGTACTCCAAATGCTTTTTATGATTCTTTCTTCCCAAAAGTTCATGACCACCTCCTCAGTATCCTTATTTGTGGGAATATCCTCTACCCATATCGTAAAGTAATATTGAGCAGTAAAAATCCATCAGTAACCATTAATTGAATTATCCTTAAATTCACCAATAAATTCCAAACCCCATTGTTGAAAAGGGGATTCGACAACCACGGGTTTTAAAGGTTGTGCATGGAGTCTATGTTTACTCGCAAAGTATTGACAAGGTTGGAATGAGTGAATATATTGGTGAGTGTCATCAAACAATGTTGTCCAATAATATCCATCTCTCAAAATATTGTGAGAAGTAGTATGGGAAGTGAAGTGTCTCCCACAATACCCAGAGTGTAACTCCTTTTGTAATTTGTTAGCCTCATATTTGTTCACAAATCTAAGGATAACTCCATACAGGTCTTTCCAACCAAGACCATCCTTAGTTAAGAAATACTTCATAGATTTGAGTCTTAGATATATTCTCTTATAGTCCACTAGATGGTCCGGGAAAGATAAGTTCTTAAGGTAATATATTATGTCGGAATACTACTCATAGTGTTCTAGTTCAGTTACCACCATATTCACTTGCTTGCTTTCTCCATTTTGGTCAACATCTGAGCTAAACCTTGTCCATTTATAATATTGGTGGGTTTTATTTCCAAGTCATATTCTTGGATCTTGGAAACCCACTTACCCCTAGTACCCATACAATCTTGTTGTTATAAAACATCTTTTACCGCTTGGTAAGGAACATAATCCTTAATATTGTTATAGCCAATGTAGTTTCTAAAATTCTTGAGAGATTTCACCAGGGCATAGGATTTATTTTCAGTAATCGAATAATTCAATTCTAAATCCCTAAGGACTTTTCTCTTGAATGCAATAGGGTGTTCATGATCATCAGCGTCCTTTTTCAATAAGACACCTGCAATGGTATCTCGATAAGAAAAAGAGAATATCATTAAATGACATGAGTAATCAGGTATAACTAAAACGGGGGCTTGGGAAATGGTGTTCTTTATGTCTTCAAAATGGATACCTTTTTCATCCCATCTAAATGTCATGTCTTTCTTAAGCAAGGCACTCATGGGTTTTATTCTCTCAGAAAAATTTGGAACAAATCTTCGAATCAAATTTATCTTCCCAAAGAATGATTAAAGGGCCTTTTTATTAACAGGGGGAGATACACTCTTGATAGAATGCATTCTCTCTTGGTCAACAAAAATTCCCCCTTCTAAAACTACATGTCCTAATAACTTCCTTTTATCTATCCCAAAAATAGACTTTTTAGGGTTCAAGGAATTACCATATTTCCTACACCTTTCAAAGACAAGTATAAGGTGTGAGATATGATCTTTCCTTTCCTTTGAAACGATTGTGAGATCATCTTGGTAAATTTATATAATATTCTGGATCAGATCCCTAAAGACAAAGTCCATTTCTCTTTGGAAAGTTGAACCTGCATTCATAAGGCCAATCGACATTCTTAAGTACATGAATTTTTCCCATCGTGTAGTGAATGTTGTTTTGATTTGATCGTCACTTTTGAGTAACACTTGACTGTACCCACAAAATACATCTAGCATAGACATCATGCCTTCCCTGATGGCTTTTTGTATCAAAGTTTGCATATTTGGGCGGGGGTAATTGTCCTTTAAAGATAGTTGGTTAAGGTTCTGAAAATCAATGCATAGGCGAATTTCACCGCTCTTCTTTTCTTTAGGACAACTACCAAATTAGACATCCATTATGAATACCTAATGGGAACCATGATACCAACATCTTCCATTTTTTGGAGTTCCTTTTGTATCTGGTTTGCCTAGTTAGGATTAATATGCCTTATTGTTTGTTGGAAAGGTTTGGCTCCTTCTGTCAAGGGTATAGCATGTTGGATGACATCACTCCTATAAGCCTTCAAGTCATAATAAGTCCAAGAAAAGGTATCCTTAAACTCTCTAATGAGGTCAGCTATTTCATTTATCTATTCTTTAATGGACCTCCTCTATATTTACTAGCCTTGGGTCCATCTTGGTGCCAATATTGAATTCCAAGACCTTATCTGTTTTTTGTTTTGTTTTTTTTCCTTTGTAAACATCATGTTTATCAAAGAGTTGTTATGAAGGAATGAACCCTTTTGGTAGAGTATTATTTTACAAATTTACCACCTCAAGGTCCATGGACTCAACCAGGAAATTCACTTGTGAATAGGCGAACTCTCTACTATTTTCCATGAATCTAAGGATGTGACTGTCAACTTCAAAAACTTGCCAATGTTCTAAGTTATCAGGGATCGATGGTCTAAATAGAACCTCCATTTTGCATGAATTATGGAGCGGGCCTTCACAAGGTTGCAAGGTAGATGCTGAGACAACTTAAGCATATGATACATAAATTCCCTCTCTGGGAACTGCTTCGATTAACACTACTTCAAAGGATTTTGCAACAGACATTGCAAAGTCTCGGTACCTCTTGAGTCTTTCATTCTTTATGGAAAATTTCAGTAAAACTTGTGATACTATCAAGTCTGAATCGCCAATGACCCTCAAGTGAATTATACCCCTATCAATATCTAGATTAACACCTATAATCAAAGCTTCATATTCCGCAACATTGTTTGTACAATGATATTCAAACCTATAGGAGTAGTAGAAAGTTTCTTTAGAAGGGGCAGTTAGGAAAATGCATGCCCCTGAGCTGAAACTTGAATGAGCACCATCAAATTCTAAGGTCCATATTCCTTCAGGTGTTTTGCAAGGTTCATGTTTGGATTCCCCTCTTTGAAAAAAAAAACTCTATACCTCATTGTTCACACAGAGGAGCTGATTAGTGGATTCTTCAAAGGCTTCAATGAGGAATCCAGTGATAGGTTCCTTGTGAAGGGTGAAAAATCATCCCTCGGGATAGGGTATAATGGCCTTAGATCCTTGGTCTTCGAAGCTTCCGCATAGTTTTTATACCAAGTCTTTGCAGAGTGAGATCCCACAACTCCTTAATGTGTCTATCACCATTACATCGATCTTGAAAGAGACATCGAGGAAAGTAAGGAAAGAAACCACTAAGTCTTTGATAAGACCCCATGTAAAACCATCTCGTATATCGTTATTTGGTTGTGATATACTAAGTCCTAGTTGGTGCATGACCCATTCAGTCATAATGTTTCTAGGAGTATCTAGGTCAAAAAAAAAATTATAGAGAAGGAAATCATTGATCTAGAGGGTAACATAAAAAGGTGTGGGTTCACCGTATCTTGTCTAAATGCTTTGAACATGAAAAACAACAGGGGAATCTCTTTCAAAATTATTTCCCTTTGTGATTTATGAAGGTAAACGTTCAATGTATCGTTCCTCACTCTCCCAATATTCAAAGACATTTTCAGGAGGACTTAGATCCTCACGAGGCTCATGTTGTTTCGAAAAAATGAAGGCATCTTCCATTCTTAAAAATATTGTCTTTCAAGGCCTATTTCCTTTAGGGACAATGTCCAATTTAATGTCATTTTTTACCTCGAGTATCTCTGGGAAATAATGCTCTTGTTCTTCCATGATTTCCTCATCGATCCATAAGATGTCATCTTGGTTGTTCAAAATATTGACCTGGGAAATGGAAATACTCAATTTGAGATTCTCTTAAATATGGAAAGAACCATCTTGTGCTTCCTCGAGGTTTGTAGGAAATTGGTTCTCGAAGGTAGACTAGAATTCTCCTTTGAAGGAATCTAAATATTTTCAGAGAATAGCGCCCTCTGGATGAAATTTGGGATCAATTCGGCCAAGTAAAGTGTTAAACCTATCATTAAATTCCCTAACATATTCGTCATCTTGTTTGAAAATTTTTAGGTATTGGGAATAAAGGTAATCCATATCTTCCATCACACCCCATCTTTACAGGAAAACTTATTCTAAATATTCATGGGTTGTGAGGTTTTTTCTTGGGAGTTTAGTACTCCATTTTCTGGAATTCCCAGTGAATGAGGCCAAGAAAATTCTCATAAATGTGTCATGATATTATTTCCCATATTTATGGAACTCATAACTCTCACAAAATCTATCCCAATGTGTGTTACCAGAAGCCCCAACCTCTCCTGAAAATTTGGGTATCCAAGAATTGGATTCTTTTGGGAGATTATGTAATTGTCCTTAGATATTGGCCAAGTCTAAAGGGTCAAAGAGTTATTCAGGGGCCCATTTAGGAGGGTCCATAGGGACACCATGAACAAAATAATAATGAGGTGTGTATTGGTGTCCACTATGGGTCATCCTCAATGGAGTCACCAAATAATATTTTGAAATTATCAAAGGGATGAGGGGATCACTCTCAGTGGAGTTGCCAGGTAAGCTTTGTGAAGAAAAGGATTTGGACAAAGTCTTACTGAAAAGTGTCATTCGAGGAAGATTGACTCAATCTTCCCTGACAACGGTGCCACAAATGTTATCTCACAATATTTCCTTTCCCAAATCCCAAGGCAAGTGAGGTAATATTGGTGTAATAAGGGGGTGACATATCACTATCACCTTAATAGGAAACCCCTTTATGTTTAGGAGTATATCAATATTACCCCAAGGGAGACGTCCCTAGTGACCTAAAGGGCTGATGAAACTAAAGCAAGGATGCAAGAATACCCCCCTCTCACTGGTCACTCAATTCAAAAGGTTCTTTATGTCTTTAAGAGATGAAGTAAAAGTTAAGATGAAGTGTACCTTCCTAGAACAAGAAAACAAAGGAAAAAATATGGCAACTTTCAAGTACAAAATGATGTTAGTGCTTCATAAGACCATGAACCTTTGAAATATAAGTTAGTTGATATAGAATAAAATTGTAGCAATATGAAAGTTTGCAACAAAAATAAGGATTTTATAACCACTGGAAGAAATATGCTTTGGAATTTCTTGAAACGACAATAAAAAAAGTAGCTTTAACTAGGCAAAATGATAATCAATTGTCACAAGAATTTTCTACAATTTCTAGCTAGCATTAAATGTCAATTTTGCAGAGAATTTTCTACAGTTAGATGGTTGTAGCAATCTTTTGTAACAATAGCAAGTATTAGTGCTCATAATTGCAAGAAGACATAATGGAAACTTAGAATTTAGAAATTAGTTTGTTTGGCAATTATCACAAGCAATTTCTGAGTGAGTTAGATGCAAGTTATGTAGGTGTATGCATGAAATTATTGTAGATTAGTATGGTTGTAGCAGCGATTTGCAACAACAAGAAGTTAAATAGTGAATTAGTCTAGTTTAGAGTTAGTAGAAGTTAGAAAAAGATTCAAGGAAGAGATTTTGAGTGTTTGTTTGATCAATCATACACTAAAGCAAGTGGAGAAGTTCCTTTATGGGGTGATGGAGTCAATAGGTGACAGATTTTACTTGGAAGTAGTAACAACAATGATTACACTTGTGTAAGTGAAGAATGGATCTTAGAAGAGTTATCACTTTAAGTCTTCTGGGATTCAAACTTTAAGGGGGGTGAGCTACTAGAGAGTAGGCACTTCTAGGACCCAGCACCTTCCTCCTCCTTAGACTATTGAAATATATTAATAGAAAGAATAACTAGACAATGGATTATGAAATGCTACTAATTTAGGGCTTTAGAATTTTAATTAAGTCAAATCACTTTAGTAAACTCTAGCAAATGGAGAGAAAAAAAGAAGTATCTTAAGTCCTTTACTCCTAGGGTTTGTCAAGAAAGAAATTTCATAATCCTTAACATGAATAAGAAAATATATGATAATCATTCAAAATAAAATGAAAATTGTAGATTTACTTACTTCACCAAGAATAATCAAGCAAAAAACCCTAGATTGCCAAGTAACTTCACCAAGAAATGATCGAAGTTGCAAATTTTATCCTCCAATACAAGTGTGCCTCCCTATTTCAGCCAACAACTCCCAAATAGGGCACAAATTTTAGACCAGTCACTCTTTTGTGAGGAGTTATGATGATAAAATGAGAGTAATTTATCTCTTTTTATAAAAAACTTTGACCTTTAATTAAATTTAGGTCAAATAAAAGGCCGACCTTGCCAATTTACATCAAAATCAATTTTTTACATAAATAAAATTAATTAACATCTAAAAACATGTCCAAGGGTGATGTCATGCCCTTCTACGGTGACGTTGAGCCCCTAAAGTGGAACGTTAGGCTCAAGATGCAGAACGTTTAGCCTCCAAAGGCCCTGGATGATGCCCACACATGCCAACTAGCTCACAACTGCCCTAAAAATACAAACCCTAGCTCTAGATGACGTCTAGGGTCATGATGTTGACATCATGGGATCTCAAAGGCCAACGTCCAGGTGGAAGAGAAAGATAACCCATGGGTCTATGTCTGGCGCGATGTCTCCAAGGGAAACACCCTTCTTTCTTCCTGGTGAAAATATTTGATGTCCTCTTACCCCTGGCTGGGGTTACAACATCCATCTGTGGGATTTCAACCCCATGAAGGTCTGAACTAATCATTCCCCCATGTGTATGTGTCCACCAGGCAAGGTCCTACAACAATAACAAGTAGGCCCTCCAAGGGTTCATAAGTCACAGGGATCATAACATGTAAATCGCATCCAATAATTAAATAACCCAAACAGGTGCATCAAATCCCCCCTTACCCACAAAAATGCTCAAAGACGTTATGCAATTTAACAAGTCATGTTTGGGGAAGGTATTAGGGTGTCCTATTGGGCTAATCCTTCTTAATTTGGGGGAGTTTCCCAGGTGAGATTCAATCTAGGTCA
>JASDQU010104671.1:155336-172046 GCA_032191745.1 Picea mariana | reverse complement strand
TCCATCCTTTCTCTTATCTCATTGAGATCCAAATCCATTTCTGGATTGCATTTCTTCTTACGACCTTCTCTTCGAACACACTCATGGCCTTCAATAGCCATTTCCACCTTCTACCTACCCTCCTGACAAGTCTATGGATCACTTTACATCTGAGAGCATCTCCATATTCTCTCATAGCTCACCTGACTATTTAAAATTTTGTTCCTATGCACATGCAACAACCTTCTCATAGAGCATCAGTACTCTGCCTTCCTTTCACCTGTTGTCTACAAGAAAATTTGAACCTCTTATATCATCTAATGTTACCAGATCATATCCTTTCACCTCCTTCTTGTCTATTGTCTGCAAGCAAAAATTAGGTCTTCTCCTCTTTCTCTTTCGCCTAAAATCTAGGGGTTCTGCGACCTCCCGGTCTAGGATATTTATAAATTTTTTATTTGAATTGACTATTCGAGCTTCTAATTGAACCAAAATCAATTATACATAGGCCCCTTTTCCTTTTGTGTGCAGGTTCTATCATACCCATGAGTTATTACCGCGCGCTTCCAAAACACTAAGGTTCAGGTGCTAGCTCCTTCTATGCTTAACCCCTTCTTCATATGGCCCCGTGATGTGTCCTTGTGAAAACATGAGATTGCAGGAGAAGGAAAGAGTGGGCTTATACCAACCCTCTTTTCTCCTCACAATTCACCTCCAGCTGCCATGTATCCCTTTGTTAAAACCGTGGTTGAAATTGCGGCCCGCTCAAGGAAAATTAACATCCAAGCATGGCCTGGCCCCGCAATCCTTCCCATCCGTCGATATATCACTTTCGGTGATGGTCCATGATAAAAAAATGCTATTGAATCCCCATTCATTCCTTCTTCATCCTCCTTCCACTCGCGATCCCAGATCTCCATGATCTATCGACACGTAGCTCCCTTCCAAATCAACTATTGTGGATGATTTAGGCTTTCCAGCCTTCGGGAGTTTCAAATCTCAAATATCCACTTTCCTCCACATGACAATCTTCTGGAGTGGAATATATTTCACCACCTATACTTTTAAATATGCATCTAGGATCTCCTCCATGAATCCGGCCTTCGGGACTTTCAATTCTCAAATTCTCGTTCCTTTCGAAGAGATTTCTCCGAAATGGTAGATCATCTGCCACGCGTCTTTCTAAATTGATGGCTCTACTCCCTCTTCAGAAATTTGGCCTCCTCAACTAGATCGACAGTCCTTTTTCTCTCTTCTTGATCAACAATTGAGATCTCCTTCCAGTCTTTAGACTTTTGAGATCTCAAATCTCAAACATCTCCCTTTTCCAAAATGATTTTATCTGAAGGTTGTGATCCACGGACACATGTCCTCTCTGGATCAATAGATGCATTCTCTTCGTGTCTCCCCTAATATGATGACTATAAATTACTTTGGGGCTTTACCCGAAGTTCACATATTTACGCCACATCCCCTCTAGATTGGATGGCCCAGATTCACTTCGGATCTTCGGGGTCCCCTCTAGATCGAACGACCCAGATTCACTTCAGTTCTTTGGGTTTCAAAAGTCTCAAATTTCAACTGAAACTCAAATGAAACTTACCCGAAGCCTACGATCTGCCACGACATGTCCCTCTGGGTATAACAGTCTAGATCTCTTTGGCTCTCTGATGCTTCAGATCTTCGGCCCTTCGGGCTTCGGCAATCATAGTTCTCAACCAAAACTCCACTACAATTTACCTTGAACTCACGATATGTTGATAAGTGTCCCCTTGCATATCGACAACTCTCATATCTTTGATTATTCAGGCTTCGGGTATTTCAACCTTTCACCTTTGCCTTCTTCTGGATCTCATGGCCTGTTGACACATATCCTTCTTGATCTAATGGTCCAGATTGTGCTTCGGCTCTCCAGCTATTCGTGCTTCAAGAAACTCAAGTTTCAAACCTTGATAGGTTCTCTCTCCCATGTGTGTGAAGCGTTAAGTCTCACGCACCTTGCTTCAATCAAATGGTTGTTGATCCATTGCACTGTGATCCAACGACCACTGTTTCTCCTCCTCCTGAGCTTCTGATTTCTTTTGGCTTGGAAGATTTATCAGTGTTCAAAGGTTTCAAACCTTCATTCCTCCTATGAGTCTGACTCTTAGATCTCGTCAACACTTATGAAAAGTGTTATCCCTTATGAGCTTTAGGAATTAACATAAGTCTATCTCCAATGCACTCCTTGTGTTATCCCTTCTGAGCTTTATCTCCTTGAAGATTTCTATCTCCCACACACTCCTTGCATTTTTGGGATTTTGTCAAACTTAGATCCTAAGGATTTCTTGGAAATAAATTCTCCTCTCCCTCCTAGCTTTCTCTTTGATCAATGCACACCTTACAGAGCTCCTCCTTACAAAGTGTTTAATAACTCTGTTTCTTCCCGAAATCACCACATATTTCATTCTGTGCACTCCTTGCACTTCTACTGATGAAGGTTCAACGCTATCTCTCCTGAGTTTCTCTTAGGTTAACTCACCTCTGTCAACACACTCCTTGCATACAATGTGCACTTCTTGCACCTGAGACTCAAAGACGAGAAACAATTGAAATTTATACAATACTTCACCAATTCATACATTCAAATCATGAATGACATATAAAAGAATAACAATAAACACAAATATACAAACACACCATGTGTAGGAAAAATGGCTTTTCTATTATCTTTGTGTCTCTATATAGATGTTTACAAAAACTAGACTGCAACAAAGTCCCAGTTCTCTCAAGTTCTCCTAACCTAACTCTATCCTAATTTCTTCTTCTGAGACCTCTCTGCAAATATCTCTCTCTCTCATTTTTCAAAAGAGGGCTCTACAAGCTTATCCTCTTCACTGCCTTGGTGTCATTATTGTCTCAGTTATGACACCATACTCCTACGGATTCATTACATATATGAAAAGTCCATATCTAACTTAGACCAAGACCTGCTTACAATCAACCATTTAAGGCGACTTTGTCCGCTACCTATAGACAGGTATGGATTGACATTTATCATCCTTACAACACAAATCCATATAGGATCAGATTTCAAATTTAAAAATGGGAGGGTCAATGCCTCTACTTCTCTGAAATGTGCATTGATGTGCTGGTATCCTGGCGCGTTGTTGAGGTGGAGCGATGCTCCTACATCAAACATGCACATTTCTAGTAGTCACAAAGAGAACCATAAGTTATTTAAATCCTCAATGAAAAGTTTCCTCTTCTTATGTAGATGGATCATAGATATCTTTCCAATTTATAATGCAAGTAGACTACCAAAAACAATTTAGATTGAGATGCTGATATAATTTCAATCAAATCTCTAGTGGACACTAATCCATTCTTATGAGTTTGGTTTATAGGATTTTTCACCTAATAGGTGAAACAAAATGACATATTTTTATAACTACAACCTCTATAAAAGTGAATATTGGAGTATAAATTATACATCTTTGGAGAGAGTGGTGTTATTCAGATAGGTTGCAACAAGAATATTTGAGTGCAAGATCATGTTTTGAAATTTTTGAGAGAAGCTAAGTGATTTTTCCATTTCTTTCTTATTTCTAAAGGAGGGAGATTTGTTGATTGAAGGACAATGATTTGGAGAATCCCAAGAGATTATCACCCCTATAAGAAGGAAAATTTAGAGAGACATATCTCCATAGGTATAATTTAATTTGTACCTTTCCTTCTTCATCAACATAATCTTTATTCTTCCCCATGTGTTCAATGTTTTCTTTATCCTATTGGTGATTTTAGCATTTCAGTTTCACAGTAACAATGATATTTTTCTATATTTGGGGATTTTTAAATGCAATGAAAGCTAGGATTTCAAGATATTTCATTACATAGGTTAGAGAGATAATCTTATTTTCCATCCCAAGGAGAAGGAATTTTTTTTTTAATGCTTTTCAAGTCATTCTAGAATGGTTGATGCTCTCAACACCTACTCCTCCAATGTAAGTCATTGAAGATAATACCTTTGGGATCTTTCTACAAGTGAATTTATCCCTCTCTCTCCCCTTCTTAAATTTTCGTGTAAAGGAAAGTAAGTAGACCACCATTGTATTATTATAGTAGGGACCAACCACCTTGATGGGTTCATAACTACTACTTAACACACACACAAGGAAATTCCCACAAGATAATATTAAAGTATTACAAATTATGCATAAGTAGTAGAATGTGTCTCCCACCAATTTCTAGTAGTGAGAGTATACCTTGAATAGCCAAATACATGGACCAAAGAAACAAGACATCATAATTATTCCTAATATGAAAAACATTAAAAGACACAGAATTGGGCTAATAAGGATAACCACTACAATATTTTCCACAAAATGGGGGAAATGTAATCCAAGTCATGATATGATAGGTTGGAGGCAATCAAAACATTCCCAGGATCTCATGTAATGCAATAAAAAATATTACAAGTTAATTAAAATAGTGAACAATAAATGTGTTACTATAAAGTCTCTAAGAATGATACTTGCAATAGAATTTGGGAACCCCAGACCCATAATTAACATAGTTTTAAAAAAACATACAAGGATTAGTGTGAATTAACATAAGAATAACATCATAAATTAAAACTAAAACTATGAATATTGATAACAATCCAAACCTAGAAATCCTTGATGGTTATAGGTTTGTCCTGGCTCATGTGGCTTCCAATATTTCGAAGTCATTCCCATTGGTTCCAACCTTCATCATTGGAACAAGCATAAGTTAGTTAGAGGTTGAGAAAAAGATCATGCATGTGATGACAACACCAAGTAGAGCTAGTTAATAATAGCTCATATACTGGTTGAGGAGCATAGTAGAGATTCACCACAACTATGAGAGAGGCCATGTGTCCATTCTAGTTGTGGGAATATTAAAAGGAAAAGTAAGGAATGGGGTCCTTTTCATATATTGGGATTGTTAAGAGAACATATGTTCATATCCTTCAATTTCTACATTTCTTGACTCATTATGTACCTTCAATAGTTTGATTCCCCACAAGAGTTCCATTGTGGACTTGAGAATGCTAAAGAGGGTGTTAAGATTAGGAGCTCCATAGAGGAGCTACAAAGTGACTTGATAGAGGGAAGGAGTATTGTCACAGAATGAGACCATGCCTGGAGGTGGGGATATATGATATAGTCATTTGGAGGCCACTACATGAAACATTGATTGTGCATGACATATCTTTTAGCATAGTTAAGATGAACAATGAAGATTGCACCAACCATCATCTAGCATATTTGGATGGTCTTATGTTCCCCTTCCATCAAAAACATAGGTGAACTTCATAATATAAATATCTAATACAAGCATTAATTTCACCATCCAACTCTTAAATCAAATATAAATGATAGATATATACAAACATATAAGAATTCCATACACGATTAAATCTTTTTCTAGAATAATAAACCACATCACAATATTACATGAATAGTTTTAAAATATAGGAAAATGAAGAAATATGGTATATAACAACACTTACTTGAATGGAATAGGTGATCCAAACCAATTAAGTGGTAAGCATAATTGGTTCTAATATAATAATAATGGCAAATGTATATAGTAGTAATCAGTTTCCTAATATTACGAGAGATACAACAATGTGTGTTTCATTCAATGTAGGAGACATTTAAAGGAAAAGCAGGGCATTATCAGTAGCATAAGAAAAGGTGGAACTACAATGGTTCTTATAAAAAAAAAATCCTTTGGGGATAAAGGTAGATACAAGGTTCCATGCATGGAACAAATCAATATGCCATTATTTCCATGTTGGTACGTGTAAGGATTAATATAATGTGATATCTATACCAAATTTAAAGGAAAATCATGGGATTATTGGTAGCATAAGAAAAAGTGGAACTAGAATGGTTCTTATGACAATAAATCTCTTGGAGAATAGATGCAAGGTTCCATGCATGGAATGAAGCAATATGTCATTATTTCCATGCTAGTAGGTGTAAGTCTTAATAAAATGTAATATACATTCCAACAAATTTGAGGCTTCATGAAATCTAAAATATATGCCAACAACTTGAATGCTTCATGGAATGTAGGTTCTTTGCTCATGATGGGTGTATTCATTATAATGGAAATCCTTTTCTTGGTAGAACATGGGGACTTGGTTATTATATATAATCATTCCTTATTGCACGGGCTATATGAATTTTTATTTGGAAGCCTTAGATATTTGGGGGATGACAACCTAGGTGGATCATTTAGCATACTTATTTATTACTAAGATTGAGATCATAGGCCTACTATACATTATGCATTATAAAAATTCTCGGACTTGGATAAACATGAGAATGGGTGAGGCCTATGTGGCTAAAAGGATTAATCACTTTTACATTTTAGAGGCCTTCCTTCAAGAATATCTTCATTTTTTATAATGGGTCTCTATAAGAGGATACTTAGATCACAGTCTTATTATATACTATTAGATATATAAAATTGTCCTCTGCAATTGGAATATTTTAATCAAAGTTTCACCTCCATCTATCAACCACAGGGTCAAGATCGACCACATGCCACTAGTCTCATTATTGTTTTTTAAAAGAAAAGTACGACATGCATATCCATCGAAGTTATGGAACCTCCATCAGATATACCATTCAATCATCAGATATTCAACCAATGTTTGTTTCAGATATCCAATGAAAGGTCTAATAGGCATATCCTTCGAAGGTATGGCACCTCTGTCGGATCTATTGTTCGGTTATCGCATAGTTGATGAACGTGTGCATCCGTTATCTGATGAATGGTTTGACATGAATATTAGATGGAGGTATGGAAGCTCCATTGGATATACTGTATGGACGTCGGATATTCGACATGTAGTTATATCAGAATTCTAACACGTATCTAACTGAAATAATGGATTATTTTGATGACATTTTGTTCCTTCGGGTTGTCAGTATAACCAATGATAGTTTGTCAGGTACCCAACGTCAATATGTTCATTGGATATTCGACCCTAATACACCGATGAAAATGATAACCAGGTCTTGTCATAGTGCTGAAGAAATCGCATCGACCAGCAGACGTACTGCCATCAGATTTTAGTACACAAGAAGTAGTGAGCATGATCATCCTATTAATGACCTCTATCTATCCATTAGTCTGAGGGTGGAAGTTAGTGTATTTGGTGATTTTTTTATCCAAAATGACCAAAGGATCAACTAGAATGTTCTCAAGAATGCTTTCATGATATGATATTATGGTTTGTGGTAGTCTGAAGTGTAACCATGCACACTCAATGAAGAACTTGGTGGTGGAATTGTCTATGATACTCTGATTGCATGAATTCAAAAAGGTCATCTTAGAGAATCGATCAAATACCATGAATACACAATCATTTTAATGCTTGGTGGAGGGAAGGATTGACATGTAGTCCATTGAGAAGGACTTTCAAGGCTCGTTGATAGTAGGAAGAGGGGTGTACAATCCTTGGTTTTTAATGGTTATCTTGGCAATGGAGCAGGGATTATAGGATATGGTATACTTACTAACATCCTGTCAAAGTATTGACCAATAGAAATAATTTTGTAGTGTTACCACTATCTTCTCCACACCAAGGTGTCCTACCACCCGACTGTAGTGGTATTCCCAAATCGAATTTTCATGCTTGCTTGAATGAATGTAGAGATTACCCATATGGTATAACAATCCATATTGAAGATGAAAGTCGGAAACAATCATTCTTGCTCTGAACATCCTCTAGGTCATAGAAAATTCAGGATTGTGGTCATGGAGTTGGGACCACCCCGAGGTCTCATGCTTGGAAGAGTCAAGCACCATGGTTAGTGTTGTAAGTAGAGGTTGACCGAGGAAGTCAGTGGCATGATTGGTTCTCCCTTTCTTATACTTAATGTTGAGGTGAAACTACTGCAAGTATGTGGACAAATTTTTATGGTGGTCATTCTACAATTTTCCTTATGTCTACATGAATTGTGGATGCCTATGATCCATATGGATGACTGTCTACTTCTCTAGAATGCAAATCTTTCATTGGAAGAAATCTTGTATGATGGAATACATTTATTTTTCATATGTGGGGTATTTATGAAAAACATTTGATATTTTATCACTATGATAGGCCACTGAATTACCATGCTAAGTGAGAACAACACCAAAAACATAATTAGAAGCATTGGTCTCAATATAAAATGGTCGTTGCATACTAGGTAAGGCGAGCACTGGGGATGACCATAAGAAATGTTTTGTTGTGATATTTCCCACACAAATTTGGCTTTGAAACCACCCTTGGTCACTTGGCTGAGAGCCCATGCGAAATGAGAGAACCCCAATACAAATATGCGATAGAAGTTGGTAAGGTCTAAGAAGATTTGAAGCTCTATCAGTGTTGTCGAGGATGGATAGTCACGAATGAATTTGATCTTGGATGGATTGACATGAACAACTAAAATTTATCCAAGGTAATGGACCCTATTCATGACAAATGACCATTTCTCTAAGTTAGCATATAACTTGTGTCGTCGCACAGTGTGGAGAACCTGTTGAATGTGTTGCATGTGTCTTGTCCAACTCTTTTTGAAGACAAGGATGCCATCCATATATACAACCACAAATGAATTGGTGAAGTACTACAATATGTTGTCCATCAACCTCACGAAGGTAGTTGGGTCAGTTGTCAAGACAAAGGGCATGAACAACCACTCAGAAATACCTTCTTTAGAATTGAAAGTAGTCTTCCATACATCAGTATGTTCTATGGGGACCTGGTGGTAGCTATACTTTAGATCAATCTTACTAAATTACTTGGCCTGCTTGAGATGGTTGAGAAGGTCATCAATTCAGAGAATTGGGTATCGGTTCTTAACTGTGATTTTCTTCATATATTTGTAATCAATACAAAGTCACCATGTATCATCTTTCTTCTTTATTTGCATGATTGGGCTTTCATCGGGTGAGTGTAAATGTGTTGAACCTGCAAATAATAAATCTAGCTAAACAATGATACACACATTTGTAGAGAGAATAGAAGAAAGAAGAAGAAGGAGAAAAAGAATGAAACAATTCTCATTAACCGTTGTGAATAATGAATAATTTACACATGATATACTCTGTATAACTCAATGAGATCACACTGGAGGTGAAACAATGAACCATAGTGGTGTTATAGAGTGATATGGACACACACCAGCAGTTATGGGAGTGAGCTGCCACCTAGTTTAGTCTCTCAGGTAGTTACGGGACTGAACTGCCACATAGTTGAGTTAACTAGTCAACTAGTCTTCAGTTAATTGACTGAACACAGAGTAGTGAGGAGTTAAATCAAGGAATCAAGGCTAATGTGACAATTTGGTGATGATCCCAAGGACAGGTCGAATTATCATGGTGATGATCCCAATGTTGCATGGTTATAAATCAATGCAACATCTAAACTCAACTCAACTAGTCAAACTGAAGTGTCAACTGAAAGAGAATATTCTCTAGGTGGAATATTCTCCCCTAAAATATAGGAGACTAGATAATGACTAATTATGACTAATAAAAAAGGAAGAAACTCGGGAAAAATAAATCCTAGGTGTGTGTGAAGTAACTCCAACACCCCCCCTGAACATCACCAAGGTTAAAATAAAGAAGGGGTCCCGAAAACAAGGCCATGGTAGGTACCCAAATACAAAAGATACACTAAAAATAAAGTGAGGAAAGAGGGAAAACCTCATGGGAAAACCCCCCCTCAAGGTACAATGTATGTAAAAAGAAGAACTACAGTTGTTAGGCAATTGTGTCCTTCACTCCAAGATGACTTCACAGAGAATGGAACTTCTACTCAGTCAAGGTCTTGGTAAAGATGTATGTCATATGTTCTATTGAAGTACATAACTATAAGTCGATGATCCCCTTGTATACTAAGTCCCGGATGTGGTGCATGTGGATCTCAATGTGCTTCGTCTGCTGCCTATGAACTGGATCTCTGCAGAACTTCAGAGTGCTCTAGTTGTCACACCAGATGACAATTGGACGATGAAACTGAATGCCCAACTCAGTGACAAAATGTTGTAGCCACATAGCGTGAATGGTTATGTTAACTACCCCTCTATACTCTTCCTCGGCTAAAGATAGAGCAATGGCAGCTTGCTTCTTGCTCGATCAAAAGATAGGCCTGGAACCAGGACTGAGTGAGTAACTAGATGTGGACTTGCAATCAAGGCTATCACCAGCCCAGTTAGAATTAGTAAACTGAATGAGATCTAATGTAGATTTTGTTGCATAATGAATCCCAAAGGTGATGGTGCCCTATATGTATCAAAGGATATGCTTTGCATCCTTCTAATGTAGCTCATGCAACTCCTGCATGAACCCGAAAACTGCACCAACTTCATATGAGAGGTCTAGCCTGGAGTGTGTGAGATACAACAAGCTCCCCACTAGCTATCTGTATAGTGTGCTATTAACTAGTGGAGTCTCCCTTCCATCCTCAAGTTTGACTCCTAATAGGAAAGGAGTCGGAGCAGAATTGGAGTCTGTCATGTGAAATATCTCAAGGATATCTCGTGCATACTTGGCTTGAGACATTTTGATGCCTGATGCATCCTGACTGATCTCGAGTCCAAGGAAAAAGTGTAGCAGACCCATGTCCGTCATCAAAAACCTTTCATGAAGAATCCTCTTGAATACAACAATTGCTAAAGTCGAGCAACCGGTAATCAACAAATCATCAACATACAAAACTAAAAGTAGAAGTGAATCAACCATCCTGAGCATGTAGACATTCGGGTCTGATTTACAATGTACAAAGTTATGTGACAACAGGTAGGAGTCCATATTGTCATACCATGCCCTCGAAGCGTGCTTGAGGCCATAAAGTGACTTTTTTAGTCGACAGACCAAAGAGGATTCCTGGATAAATCCCTAGGGATGCTCCATGTATATCTCCTCAGAGAGATCAGTGTGAAGAAATGCATTCTTTGCATCCATCTGATGGAATTCCCATCCCTTGGATGTCACAATGGAAAGTTCCAATCATATGGAATCCATATTCTTTACTGGAGCGAAGGTATCATCATAGTCAATACCATGAACTTGTTGAAAACCTTTGGTGACAAGCCTAGATTTGTATCTAATGATTTATCCATCCACTGTGCTCTTGGTCTTGTAGACCCATCTACATATGAAAATTTCCCTCCAAGAAGGAAGGGGAACCAAATCCCAAGTCTGGTTCTCGAGGAGGGATTTGTACTCCTCCTACATGGCGGATTCTCAAAATGGATTTCCAGCAGCCTCATCATAAGACTGCAGATCTGAAGACTGAACCAAGAAAAGATGCCTAGAAGGAAATGGTTCAGTGGTAGTGAGTGAAACAGGAGGCTGCTTGAAATTAGATCGAGTCCTCCTAGTGTCGGCTGGATCACCAACGAGATCCCCTGCATTCTAAAGAGTAGTCTGTGCCCACTTGGGCCTCTTCTCTATCTCTGCAACTACATCTGGATGCTCTAACTCTGCATCCGAATATACTAACTCTAAATCTGAATCATCTGATTCCTTTGAATTATAACTCTTGTCTAAAGAAGAGTCTACATGTGCATGCTTATCATCTCAGATAGGTGGAAGAATAAAGGTGTCTGCATGCGGTTGTTGAGGTGCATGCGAGACACTTTCCTTGAATTGGAAACTATGCTCAATGATGATCTCATCCAAGGAAATATCAATAAGATGATATCCCTTCAAATCATCGAGGTATCCAACAAAAATGCACTCAGTGCTCTATGGATCAAGTTCCTTCCTCTTTTTAGAGGGAATTTGGGCCCATGCACGTTAACCGAAAATGCGAAAGTGGGTCACTTCCAGTATGAGGTCACTCCAAGCCTCATAGGGGGTATTATCCTTGAAAGATATATGGGGAGATTTTTTTTGGATGTATGTTGCACAGTTAAGTGCTTCGGCCCATAGTCTCTATGGTAGTGACTTTGCATGCAACATGCAAGATGCTATCTCCTTTATAGATCGGTATTTCCTCTTAGCAACTCCGTTTTGTTGCGAAGTATAGCGAACTATGTGCTACAAATGAATCCCTGCCTCATGGAAAATATTATGGATCTCATGATTTACATACTCTCACCCATTATCAGTTCAAAGGAATTTGATCTTTTTTCTGGACTGTGTCTCAACCAGGGCTTTGAAATCTTTGAGGTGTTGAAAGACCTCAATTTTTTTCCTGAGAAAGTAGATCCATCTAAAAAGTGAGAAATCATCAACAAAAATGAGAACAAACCTCACTTTTATGATGGATGGATGCAAAAAAGGATCCATCAAGTCACTGTGGATCAAATCTAAAGGGGTGGAAGCTCCTTGAGACTTTCTTTTATCGAATTTCTCTTGAGGGTTTTTTTCGAGAACACATCCCTCACATAATCCCTTGGAGAAATGGATGTCTGGTAGACCATCAACTAATATTTTCTTGCTAATATGTTGCATGTATCTGAAATTCAAATGTCCAAACCTTTTGTGCCATATCCTACTACTTTCATCAGCATGAGTAAGCAGTAAAGCAGAATCAGGTTCAATGAATTCAAAAAATGTATACAATCTAGACTGATGATTTACCTCCCGGTAGCAATCCTGGAGTTGATTTGCATGTCATAGATGTCCATGAAATTTGGTGTGAATATGACTTCCTTTCTGGTGCTGGAATTCGTCATCTGATACATGGAGAGAAGGTTGATAGAAAGTTTGGGAACATGCAGAATGTTCTCGAAGCTTCCGTTGGTGAGTTCAATCCCTCCTTTGTTGGTGACTTCAATAGAAGAGTTGTCCCCCATCAGAATAGGAGGACCTTTCCATGCATCCAATGAAGAATAGAATTCTTCTGAGGCAGCTATGTGATGTGATGCTCCTGAATATACAATCCAAGCATTGGGAGAGGATTTGATGGCAATCAAGGCATGGCTAGAATTTCCTTTCTTGGAATTCAGATCTTCTGGCTTCTTCTTCTTTGAACCCTCGAGGATGAGATCTACAAGTTTGTTTTGATGAAGCATTTGAGACATCATATCTATTTTTTTTTTCATGCATGTAGATTCTGAATGGAATCCTTTGTGACAGTATGTTCATTTCTCTCCTTTTCTTCCCTTTTCTCCTATGGATCTGGAAGCATCGGTGAAGGGTTTTGTGTAGCCTTCCTTCATCAAATGTGCATGATATTTCCACTTATATTTATATTTATATTTATGATATGTTTGGCTTCCATCATGCACCATGAGTGCATGCACCCTTGGGCCTTTTATTGTGCCCATGTTGATGAGCTTGGTTTGCTCTTGTGTCAGGGATTCGATAAAGTACTCAAGAGAAGGCATCTTTTAGGTGTCTCCAGAGGTCAATCTGACAGTATGGAATGTATATACAAATACAGAGAATTCATGACCAATCTTGGAGAGAATGGTGAGAACCATTTGTTTCTCCTCCTTCGATTTATCAACCCCGCAAGCTTTGAGTTGCGACAGTAAATCATTGAATTTTGTAAAGAAATCTTGGATATTCTCGAAGATTTTTGGATCCAATGTGGGAATATACACCTCCATCATGTGTCCCCTTATCTCATCCTCTTTTCTAAATATCCCTTCCAATGTGGTCTAGGCTTCATTGGGAGTCTTACGGGAAGATATATGAAAAAGGAGATCGGGAGAAATAACACCGCAAATTGTTCCGAGTACCTCATCCATGCGATTTAAGTACTTGGATTTTTCTATGGCTGATGTTAGTTTTGTATCTATATTCAATGTTAACCTGTACAACCCTCTATATCGGAGATGTATGGTTATTTTCTCCTTCCATGCAAAATAGTTGTAAGGTGTAAGAATGAATTCTTTTTGGAACTCCATCTTTCCGCTATCTTCAATCTTTTGTACCCACAAAAAATTTTGGTGTATCTTTGGCTTAGTAGTACATCGGCTCTGATACCATGTAAATGTGTTGAACCTCCACATAATATATCTATCTAAACAATGATACACACATTTGCAGAGAGAATAGAATAAAGAAGAAGAAGGAGAGAAAGAATGAAAGAATTCTCATTAACTATTGTGAATAATGAATAATTTAGACATGATATACTCTGTATAACTCAATGAGTTGCCACTAGAGGTGACCAATGCACCATATTGGTGGTCTATATTGATCTGGACACACACCAATATTTACGAGAGCGAACTGCCACCTAGTCTAGTCTCTCAGGAAGTTACGGGAGTGAACTACCGCCTAGTTGAGTTAACTAGTAAACTAGTCTTCAGTTAACTGACTGAACATAGAGTACTGAGGAGTTAACTCAGGGAATCAATTCTAATGCGTCAGTTTGTTGATGATCACAAGGCAAGGTCTAATTATCATGGTGATGATCCCAATGTTGCATGGTGATAAAACCAATGCAACATCTAAACTCAACTCAACTAGTCAAAAAGAAGTGTCAACTGAAAGAGAATATTCTCCCCTAAAATATAGGAGACTGGATAATGACTAATTATGACTAATAAACAATGAAAAACATTAGGAAAAATAAATCCTAGGTGTGTGTGAAGTAACTCCAACAGTGAGGAGCTTGGTCGAATGTCACCTTTTTGGAGTATCTCTTGGATTTGGCACTTGATTTCCTCATTTTATAGGAGAGAGTGTTGATACACTGGATCCTTAGGAAAAGGAATTCTAGTAGTTATCTCACTTGAATGCTTGACATGACAATGCAAAGGCAACTTGGTAGGTGAGGTGAAGATATCTCAATATTCTTCCATGACTTTGTCCACTTGATTTTCCTGCATAGAGGAGCCTTGTGTAGAGGCCATGGATGTGGCCATGACCTTCCATTCACCCTGAGAGTGAATCATGAATAGGACAAGTTTATAATTCTAGGATATGAACTTCCTTCACTGATTAGCTAAGACCAAATAAATTGTGGTAGGTGGAGCTACCTATGGGATCATGTACAATTATCTTCCCAAAATAACAATGAAAATACGAGTTCAGGAATCATATAAAACATGCCATTTCCACATATATGGATGGCCTAAAATAACATCAGAAAATTCAAGTTGGGAAACATCACATAATAATTCATCCTTGAAGGGATTAATGTCATAGGGAAGGAGACACTATCGACTGATGTTGAGATCTTTTCCTTGGATAAGCCACCTATGTTGTACAATTGTAGATGTGGGGTTGTCAGAAAATCCAACCACTTCATGACGCATGTTTAAATAATGTTATTTTCAATTCCTCTATAAATAATGAAATGTGCTAAAGCACTCTTAACCCACATCTATGAGAGAAAAAGGCGCTCACTTCCTTTGGCTCTTCTAATTCGTTTCGCTGGATCTTGGTGGTAATGACTATGGAACTTGGTTCTACAATAATTATCTTATTCACCTTATCTAACTCAAAATCACATTCAAATTCTACATTTGACTCTAAGGATTTCATCTCGGCCCCCAATGACTACTTTGAGTGACAATCATTGGTGTTGTTCCATGGGATTTTATGGAATTCAACCCACTTCCTTGTGTCTTTAATCATATTCCCATTACCATTTTTTGTTTGTTGATTAGATTGGTTTTCACACAGTTTTCCATCCTTGCTTTGTCCTTTTTTCTGTGTGTTGGGGATTCCTTTGCACACCTTCTATTTTAATACATTCATAGATCCAAACTCCCTCTTTTTCCTCTACTTAATTTTTTTCTCGATTTTGACAACATATCGATAAGAAGCTCTCAGCGACGAGATGTCCAAAAACTCCATTTATTCTTGGATATACCTACGTATCCACCCATGGTATTTTAGAACCATATGTCACTTGGATTCTATGATACCCATCTTGGTGTGCATGGTATGGAAGGTATTTATGAACCCTGGCACTATTTGGTCCCTCTCCCGATAAAGTGTAGTCCATGTTATCCCCTACCCTAGGGATAACTAAGGATATCATGTATATATGTCGAAAAGTCCTAGACATGGAGTGTCGAGAGCCATATGACTTAATCATGGCCCCAGAGGGCTCCTCTTTTCTTTAGTACATCCTATTTATTAGCAACAACAATATACATCCCACTATCCTAGTCTTGAAGTAGCAGTAAGTATTGCTCCATGAGGTAATGATTTCAGGTATCATAGTATGTGTCACTCTGATTCTTGAAGCACTTGAATATGTTGCATTCAATTCTCCTTCATTTCATAAATTTTTATTGAAAATTATTCTCTTTGACTTGTTCATACCTGGAAGGGTGACATGATGCCCTAGTAAGTTTTTCTCCCTATAGGATGGTTGCCACCGGGTGGCTCTATGAAAGGTCATCACATATTCCCTCCATACTTACCACTTTCCATGTTTATTCCTCTCATCTTCCACCTACCTTTGTTCGAGCATTGGGATTGGCCACACTAGGAAAGGTTGTACCTTGCCTTGTGGGAAGAAGGGGATAAAGGCCCATAGGGTAAAAGTCACTGGCAAGAGTTAAAATCCTTAGAAACCTTTGAGATTCTTCACCCAGGGATTCTCGATAAAATAGTAAAAATATTCTCAGTAAGAAAAGGGAGCCCATAAAGATAAATAACATTCAAGGTACTAGTTAGTGGATATAATCTCTCATCACAAGCTGACCTATTATGACAATGGACATGTAGTAGTATAACACTACCATTTATCTGGTCACCAAACCAGGGTAGTGGCTCTTGGTGGGATAGCCAAGAGAA
>JASDQU010104671.1:86714-108729 GCA_032191745.1 Picea mariana | reverse complement strand
AGTTTCGTTGTGTTAATAACTCTTACTTGGAAGTTGAAGTAATTAAGAGAGTTTAAGAATTCGAAATTGGTGATTAACTTGATAAATATTGATTCAATAACTTTACCTCGCATACTTTGCTACAAAATTCTTCAAATCTGACCTTATGGTGTATACTCTTGTCGGATGTAAAAACTTTAGTAAATCTTGTTCAATAAAATAAATTAAAATGTAAAACTCTCTTAGTGTGTCTTAAATTTGTTAAAAATTTGAAATTTGGTCGTTAGCTTTAGCTCGAAAATGAGAATCAATCATTAAATTAAATTACAATTTAGATATAGCCTACTTAATAATCCTTAATTATAAATTGTATTAATTAGCGTGGATTTAAATATTAGAACTTGATTGTATAATAGATAAATGGAATAAATCTAGAAGGTATATAATTTAGCTAATTAAGGAATGATATTTTAGATCACTACATTGGGTAACCATTTACAAGAATTTACTCTTGTTGTTAGAATAAATAATTTAGTTAATTAAGGAATCATATTTTAGATCACTACATTGGGTAACCATGTACAAGAACTTACTCTTGTTGTTAGAATAAATGGATAATAATATGTTTAAACTGTTACACTAGTATGCCTTCTATTGACTTAGGTTAATAAAGAACGTGAACCTACTTAGGTTGTTAGATCCTTGTTGTTTTAAAACACCCGAGTTGTTAATAAGGTTGTTTTAGCACGAGTAAGAATTATAGAATTAAGATAAGAATTATCTAATTAAATGTATAGTTAAATATTGAGTGTTCATTATCCTTGTAGAGTATGTAAGAAATTGGTGCCAATGCTCTTCCTCACAAAACCGCAGGTCGGAAGGTCCACGTCAGCTCACAGGATCTTCTCCTTCTCTTGGCCCGAAGAACACTAACCGGTCCTTCTATTTCCCTATCGAGAAATATGCACCCACAGAACTTTTCCCCGCGATCTCCTCTCTGTACTCGGGAGATTGGAACTCGCGACTTCGCGATTCCAATGGTCGAGTGTAGGCCTATCGAATCCCCGAGACCCGACAACCAGTAAATGCTGGCCTTCTCCTATCGGGGTTTCTCCTATCGCGACTTCGCTACTCGCGATATCAAACAACTTGCATCACCGACTCCCGATGCCCATTACACCGAAACTCCGATGCACGTACGGATTAACTATTCGACGCCTCACCTCATCGGGAATTCGGGGTTCGTGATTTCGCAAATCCTTATGTCAATGTTTCAGAACTTCCCATTGCGAAACTCCGATAACTCATGCCATTTGTCCACTCGCCGACTCCGCTGTGGCCCACACTATTCTAGTACCTGTCGGGATATCACGTATCGCAATATCGTGATTCCTGTTGCTATGTGCACGGGACTTCCACCCACGAAACCCCGATGCACGATTTCACGTGTAAATCCGACGGTCCTTGCAACTCGGATCAACAACTCTGCCCCTCCTGAGCTTTAAACCTCTTGGGAATACCTACAGTATCTCCCTTGCACCTTCACGAGATCTAACGGCTCACGAAAATTCATGGATTCTCCTCAGAGAATACTGTCCATCCGTCCTTCCTTTGAGAAACTTGTGAAACGACTAAGTGTTCTTCCATAGAGTCCGTACACCTGTTCGTAAACTTGCGACGCCTTCTAAAACACTCTGTGCACAAATTCCCTGTGCTTCTCTTGGTGATTACTCGAAGGTTCTATCCCTCCTGAGCTTTTCCCACAGCTTCAAGCTCTCAAAAAGAAGCTTCTTGCTCACACTCCTTGCGGAAACCTTCAAACACTCTCAAGCACTTGAATACTTTGACTCTGCGCACACCTGCAGCAGCAGTCTCTCCACGCTTCACTCAGGTTCACAACCCTGAGGTATTTATCCAGCCTGCGCACTCCTTGCACGGCTCCTGTGACCCAATTCCACTCTTGAACGAATGGGAACAAAGGTTAGACTATCTGATCTTTCTGTTGACGCACTCCTTGAGGACACCTTCAACTGCACTCCTTGCAGGAAGCCTTGCTCAAACAGAGAAACAATTGAAACTCATTCTCACTTCCTCTCAGACTTCGATCTCAACACATGAAATCATATACATGGCATAATAGAAAATGAAAAACAGGAAGTAAACATTCATGAGCATAACATTCAAAGATGCATACACAGAGAATATGGACACCATGAATCTGAATCAATTTCCTTCTATTAATTCAAGATCTATACATGGAGTCTGCTACACAGCTCTCTATTTCTCTCTATTCTCAGGCTAATGCTCTGCTTCAATAATGTTACAATGATACAATGAGGGTGTCTATATTCGTTTTCCCTCCAACTCCTAAAACTGTCTAATCTACAATTGAATTCTACCTACATACATTTATTAGCATAAATGCCTCCATCTACCTAAGGACGAGAGCGACTCGCTCAAGGTCCATTTACATTATACAAGTGAGCTTCATTAAACTATTACATTTATGACTGCACAACAACTTCCAAGGTGATTTCTTCAAAATTTGTGCTGGCGCTTGTCCAGCTGTCTCTTGCTTTCTACGCTGGCTTGCTTGATGTGGGCGATGCTCCTGCATCATACTCCCTAGCTTGAAAAATCTTCATGGGCTCCTGTCCATGAGCTCGTGCATGGTATGTCCATGCCTTAGAATCTCTGCTTTGTTTTCCCAGTTGGCATCTTCCGCTGGATGGTTCTTCCACTTGACCAGATATTCAAAGTATTCTTTCCTTCTGGTCTTCTTACCCACTCGCTTATCCAGTATGCACTCCATCTGCGGCTTTTCTGCAATTGGCATCTTCTTTTGCCACTGAATCACTAGTTGCTCATCCCCTGTTCCTGCTTCCTCAGGCTTATATGGGTACAAATCCGAGACATTGAATATCGAAGAAATTCTGATTCCCTCTGGTAATTCAATCTCATAAGCATTTGTCCTGAATTTCTTCAAGACCTTGCATGGCTCGATTTTTTTCATATTCAGCTTGTTTTATGTTCCTCTCGGGAACCTTTATTTTCTCAAGTGTGCCAGAACTAACTCACCAACCTTGAACTGAAGTTGTCTCTTCCACTGATCCGCTCTGCGTTTGTATTCCTGACTTGAATCCAGTAGTCGCTGCTTCACCTGGCTGTGAAGTTCTCTCATCGCCTTTGTGAAATCTTCTGCACTAGCACTCCTAGTTGCACTCTGTTCTGAATCTCTCAGCTCAGAAACTCCTCTCGGTTGCATTCCATATACAATCTGAAATGGACTCTGGCCTGCACTCCTGTTCACTGAGTCGTTATATGAAAACTCTACCTTTGGTAATATATTGTCCCAACTATTGTGGTGCTCTGTCACCAAGCTTCTCAGTAAGTCTCCTAGACTTTGGTTCACCACTTCCGCTTGTCCATCCATCTGAGGAGGATAAACAGAACTAAACACCAAGTTAGTTCCCAACTTCTTCCATAACATCCTCCAGAAATGCCCTATGAACTTCATATCTCGATTTGAAACTATGCTTTTCGGTAGGCTGTGAAGTCGAATGACTTCTTTGAAAAAAAGATTCGCGATGTGAGTCGCATCACTGCTTTTCTGACATGGGATAAAATGAGCCATATTGGAAAATCTATCTACCACCACAAAGATTGAATCAACACCTCTTTTTGTTCTTGGCAACCCCAATATGAAATCCATATTGATTTCATCCCATGGCCTCTCAGGTATTGGTAACGGTTGATAAAAACCCGCATTCTATCTTCTCCCCTTTGAATGCTGGCAAATCCTACATCTATCCACAAATCTCTTGACCACTGATTGCATTCCCGGCCAAAAGTATGATTCTCTAAGCTTCATGAACGTCTTGTCATGACTGAAGTGCCCGACCAATCCTCCACTGTGTTTTTCCTTTAAGAGGTTCTCCCTCATGGAGCAATTCGGAATACATAGCTGATTACCCTTAAAGAGTAATCCTTCCTAGATCATGTACTCAGCCCATTGGCTTCTATCTCTGAGAACTGGATTCTCAGCTGCTTCATACGCTTCTTTGAAATCCTGATCATCTGCGTACATGTCCTTGAGATCATCAAAACCCAACATTTTGACTTTGAACTCTGCAACAGCAAACACTTTCTGCTCAAAGCGTCAGCAACCTTGTTAGCAGTACCTGAAATATGCTTAGTCACAAATGTGAAATTCTTCATATACTCTAGCCATTTTACATGTCTCTGATTCAACTTCTCCTATTGAGTCACAAACTGTAATGCCTGATTATCACTATATAAAACAAATTCTTTCGGGATCAAGTAATGCCTCCACTTCTTCAGTGCCTGTATGATAGCATAAAATTCCTTATCGTACGTGGAGTATTTCACCTTCGCCTCATTCAACTTCTCGCTAAAGTATGCAATTGGCCTGTCATCCTAACTCAAGACTGCTCCTATTGCAAATCCACTTGCATCGCATTTCACCTGAAATGTCTTTCGAAAATCCGGCAGCACCAAAACCGATTGTTCCGTGATCTTCTGTTTCAACAAGTTGAAACTCTTTTTGGCCTCTGTTGTCCAGTGAAAATATTTATGTCTTTTCTTCACTGTATCCATCATTGCTGCGCTAATTCCACTGAAATTCCTAATGAACTTTCGGTAGAAACTAGCCAATCCATGAAAACTTCTCACCTCAAAAATATTTTTCGGTGATGGCCAATTTTTTATCACTTCCACCTTTTTTGGATCCATTCTCAACTCCTCTGCAGATATAACAAACCCCAGATAAATGAGTTCCATCTTCATGAATGAATATTTCTTCATGTTTATCAATAGCTTCTCCTATTGTAGCTTCTTCATCACTCTAGCCAAATGCTTCAAGTGCTCTGCCACTGATTTATTGAAAATCAGTATGTCATCCAAATACACGATGACAAATTTCCCGATGAACTCCCTCAGGAATTCATTCATCAACCTCATGAAGGTACTCAGTGCATTTGTTAAGCCAAATGGCATAACAAGCCATTCATACAACCCCTCGTTGGTTTTGAAGGCTATTTTCCACTCATCACCTTCCCTCATGCGAATCTGGTGATATCCGCTTTTCAAATCAATTTTTGAAAAATACTTTCCTCCGCTCAAGCAATCCATCAGATCATCCATCCTCGGTAATGGAAATCTGTACCTGATGGTTATCTCGTTGATCTCCCTTGAGTCGGTACACATCCTCCAACCTCTGTCTTTTTTTGGACTGAGTACTATTGGAACAACACATGGACTCAAGCTTTCCTTGACCAACCCTTTGTCCATCAAATCCTGGACTTGTCTTTGGACTTCCTCATTCTCTTGCGGTGTCAATCTGTATGATGCCTTGTTCGGTAATTTGGCTCCTGGTATGAGATCAATATGATGACTCACACTCCTTATCGGTGGCAACGAATGAGGTAATTCATCCACTACTCTATCAGCGAACTCTTCCAGCAGTTTCTGCATTTCTTTTGGTAGATCGTCTACCCTTGTGCTAGTCAATACAATCTTCAGTTTCCTGACCACAAAGAATTACGGTTCTTCTTTCTTCTTTACCTCGGTAAGAAGATCCTTCCCACTCATGAGAAGTACAGTGTTTCTTACCTCTGGTTTTACTTTCTTATCCTTAATCGGAAGCAACATATAGGTTCTCCCATTCTTCTCCAGGGTATATGTGTTCATTCTCCTGTCATGAATCACATTCCTGTCATATTGCCATGGTCTACCCAGCAATAGATGACAAACATCCATAGGAATAACATCACACAAGATTTTATCATTATATCCCTCTATCTTGAATTCAACTAAACATTGTTTAGTGACAGATACCTGATGTCCCTTTTGCAACCAAGAAATTCTGTATGGGCTTGGATGTTCACTCGTTTCCAGCTCCATCTTTTCTACCATCTCGGTTGAAATGAGATTATCAGTGCTTCCACTATCTACAATAACTTTGCACACCCTATCCTTGGTTTTGCAAGCAGTCCTAAAAAGTCTGGTCCTTTGGACTGAACTCTCCACCTCCTTCTCAGGTGTCAAAAGAGATTTTCGCATCATAAGTGATCTTCCGCCTTCAACATCTTCTGCCTCAACATCCCGCCTCTGTGCCTTGGTGATGTGAGTTTCCCCAGTCTCCTTCTTCTTGTCAGGACACTCGTAAGAATTGTGCCCATTCTTTCCACATGTGAAGCATGTAATGACTCCACCTCTTCCTCTTCCTCTACCCCTAGTACGAGGAAAAGTATTTCCATCAGCGTAATCTCCTTTCTTCTCATTATGCTGTCCTCTCTGCTCAGCATATTGCCCCCGCCATGAACTTCCACCTCTCTCAATTCGAGTTTGACGTTTCTTCCAGTCTTCCTTGGGCTTTTGGCTTCTATCCTGGGTAACTGATTTGCCTCTTGGCTGGCTTCTGCCTCTGCCTCTTTGACCTTACTTTCGGCTCAACTTCTCCTCAGCTTTTAGAGCCAATTGGTAAGCATCATCCACTATTCGGATGGTTAGCATGCTTATTTCATCCTGAATGTTGTATCTCAGACCATTCAGATATCTAGCAACTTTCTCATCATCGCTCTCTCGATGACCTGCCCTGATGTTCAGCTTATAGAACTCTTCAGTATATTCCTTCACTGTCATCATCTTCTGTCTCAGGTTCTTCATCCTCCTGAACAAAGTGACCTGATAGTCTTAGGGGATGAATTTCACCTTCATATTTGCGATCATCTTGTCCCATCTTTTGATCTTCTGCTTGCCCTTGCAATGTCTGTTAGCTTGTACCTCATCCCACCATAATGTTGCATGTCCCTTCAATCTCATGACAACATGCCTGACCTTCTTGTCCTCTTCAACTTCTTCATAGTCAAAGTAGGTGTCGAGAGATCTAATCCAATCTAGAAGCTCCTCTGCATCCAAGTTTTCCTCGTAAACTGGAATGTCCATTTTCTCTCTTGCACCCATCCTTGCAATAGCTTTGATCAAGTGCTCACTTGCTGCATCTTCGGGTGCAACTTCTTCTTCACGTTCAGCTTCAATTTCATCTTCAGAATCACTAAGATCCCCAGCACTAGCTGTACACCTTTGTGATGTCTCCATGTCTTCAAGTCTAGCTCGTAAGTCACGCATTTCTCTCTCCATTTTTGGATTAGCCATTTGTCTGCCCCGTCTCCTTGGGATTTCCCTATCCTTTGGATCGAGTGAGTGTCTATCTCTCCTTGGCGGCATGGTGAATTCTCTTTCTCTGCTATATAAAGAAAAGAGTCTTTCTGTGCTCTGATACCACTTGGTGCCAATGCTCTTCCTCACAAAACCGCAAGTCGGAAGGTCCACGTCAGCTCATAGGATCTTCTCCTTCTCTCGACCCGAAGAACACTAACCGGTCCTTCTATTTCCCTATCGGGAAATCTTCACCCATAGAACTTTTCCCCGCGATCTCCTCTTTGTACTTGGGATATCGAAACTCGCGACTTCGCGATTCCAATGGTTGAGCGTAGGCCTATCGAATCCCTGAGACCCGACAACCAGTCAACGCTAACCTTCTCCTATTAGGGTTTTTCCTATCGCGACTTCGCTACTCGCGATATTAAACAACTTGTATCACCGACTCCCGATGCCCGATACACCGAAACTCCGATGCATGCACGGATTGACTATTCAACGCCTCACCTCATCGGGAATTTAGGGTTCGCGATTTCGCGAATCCTTGTGTCAATGTTTCAGAACTTCCCATTGCGAAACTCCGATAACTCATGCCACCTGTCTAGTTTCCAACTCCGCTGTGGCCCACACTATTCTTGTACCTGTCGGGATATCATGTATCGCAATATTGCGATTCCTGTTGCTATGTGCACGAGACTTCCACCCACGAAACCTCGATGTGCGATTTCACATGTAAATCCAACGGTCCTTGCGACTCGGATCAATGGCTCTGCCCCTCCTGAGCTTTAAACCTCTTGGGAATACCTGCAGTATCTCCCTTGCACCTCCGCAAGATCTAACAACTCATGCAAATTTGCGGATTCTCCTCAGAGAATATCGTCCATCCCTCCTTCCTTTGAGAAATCTGTGAAACGACTAAGTGTTCTTCCACAGAGTCCATCCACCTATTCACAAACTTGCGATGCCTTATAAAACACTCCGTGTACAAATTCCCTGTGCTTCTCTTGGTGATTACTCGAAGGTTCTATCCCTCCTGAGCTTTTCCCATAGCTTCAAGCTCTCAGAAAGAAGCCTCTTACTCACACTCCTTGCGATAACCTTCAAACACTCTCAAGCGATTGAATACTTTGACTCTGTGCACATGTGCAGCAACAGTTTCTCCATGCTTCACTCAAGTTCACAACCTTGAGGTATTTATCCAGCCTGCGCACTCCTTGCATGGCTCCTATGACCCAATTCCACTCTTGAACAAATGGGAACAAAGGTTAGACTATCTGAGCCTTCCATCGACGCACTCCTTGTGGACACCTTCAACTGCACTCCTTGTAGGAAGCCTTGCTCAAACAGAGAAACAATTGAAACTCATGAAATCATATACATGGCATAACAAAAAATGCATAACAAGAAGTAAACATTCATGAGCATAACATTCAAAGATGCATACACAGAGAATATGGACACCATGAATCTAAATCAATTTCCTTCTATTAATTCAAGATCTGTACATGGAGTCTGCTACATAGCTCTTTGTTTCTCTCTATGCTCAGGCTAATGCTCTGCTTCAATAATGTTACAATGATTCAATGAGGGTGTCTATATTCGTTTTCCCTCCAGCTCCTAAAACTGTCTAATCTACAATTGAATTCTACCTACATACATTTATTAGCATAAATGCCTCCATCTACCTAAGGATGAGAGTGACTCGCTGAAGCTCTGTTTACATTATACAAGTGCACTTCATTAAACTATTACATTTATGACTGTGCAACAACTTCCAAGGTGATTTCTTCAAAATTTGTGCTGGCACTTGTCCAGTTGTCTCTTGCCTTCCACGCTGGCTCGCTTGATGTGGGCGATGCTCCTGCATCAGAAATATCATAACACCTAGATAGGTATTTAAAGCATATAGAGAAAGAGCATGGAAGTTGTGTTTGTTCATAAAGAAGTCAATTTAGTTATAATGATTGGAATCAATTATTACCTCATACTTTTTTTAAGTGACATGGTATTCAACACATAATCATAGAACTAATTCATTAATCAACAATGTTAATCCCTCATTTAAGTTACCTTGTATTTAAATGTTTGTGACAATGTCATTGTTATATCATGACTTGAGAAAGAGATTTTTAAAACTAAGGTTGTCATTGCTAATAATATTAAATGTTCAAATAAAACACAAGACGAGATTCTTTTCCTTTATCTAGTTTAAATCATTTGTAAGTTAGAGGATGTTTCACATGGTATCAAAGAAGGTTCAACCTTGCGACATTGGACCGTTACACCTTCCACTATGTTAAATAAATAATTAAATTTATATCACTAATTAGAATTTGAAATTGTACATGCAGGTAATCATGGTTAGAGGGCACAGGGGAAGTATACAATGTTGTTTTGGAGGAAGAGGTGTGACACCTCCGATCGTATCCATGCTAGAAGGGTCTAACCCCAAGGGAGATGAGCAGATTACTGAGTAGGAGAAGGTTCATGTGGGAGATGTGGTGGGTATGATGAGATCCTTCCATATGATGTCATAGGCATTGATTAACCACTTGGATCGAGATGAGGGAAGAGTGTATGTACCCAATTAGGGTTCATAATGTGCTCCAGTTGGTAGTAGTAGTATGCACAGAGAACTCGATAAGGTGAAGTTTTTCGAGTTTATGGGTTCCATAGACAACTCAGCCGTCGAGGCATGGTTGGAGAATATGGGGATGTGCTTCGCACTTCGTGATTACACCCCCAACATGAAATTCCGCATGGTGGTATTTCAACTGAAGGGGAGTGCTCTTCTATGGTAGAAGACACTTATACCTCAACTAAACATGGTCTTCGAAGACATGTCATGGGATTTGTTAGAGGAATATTTCTGAGATAGGTACTTGTCCAAGGAATTAATTTAGCGCCAACTTAATGAGTTCAACGTCTTACGATAGGGTGGTCGTACGGTGACAGAGTATGAGGCTAGATTCATGGAGCTACTTAGCTATGCTCCACACCTAAAGACATACAAGTTAAAGGTCAACAAGTTTGTTTTCAGACTTAACTTCAACATTTGTGCCAAGGTTAGGATTCTAATGCCTTAGACATTGCATGATGCAGTTTAGAAGGCCCTCATAGCTGAGGAAGAGTTGAACAACGGGGATTAGGGAAGGACTCCTTCTAGACATACTGGACAGAAGTTATCAGGAGTGCAACAACATCAGACACCAACCAAACAGACCTCAGGGCATCGAGATATGCCCAGAGGACCTATGTTCATGACACCATGGTGACAGACTCCTCAGCGGACAACCACAACAACAACAGTAGCAAATTAGGCCCATTCATCAGAATAGACCAGGATCATAGACTGTTAGGCCAACAACTTCTACTTTGGGGACCAGGAGAACTGGACCAAAGAATAGATGTTGGACATGTGGAGAGCCACATTAATAGCGAGACTGTCTAATTGAGAAGGCCAGAGCAGTCTGAGCATCATGACCCACTAAAGTTGGAGATTTGAGAAAGGCCCATAGGATATATGTAGTGGTGAACAACCGCCAAGCCAAGCACTAGTCCACTATGTTCAAGACATCAGGTATGTTAGCACTCTGTAAATTTGTCTGGCTGAAAGACAAATGATGAAGGTAACTATTTCAACCAACTTTAGGTTGGATTCTGATCTTTCCAACCAGAGAGGGCTCTCTCGGGCATATAGATACTCAAAATGCTCAAAGTATTTCGCAATGCACGCACATAGGTCAGATTTTTCCATGGTGTAAAATTTAAAAGATGGTAGGACAAAACAAAAGAGCAGGTCCATTGGGCAATGGGGTTCATTCCTAAAGATGTGTGAAGAATTATAAGCTATTTCTCCCAGAGGGAACAAAGGAAAAATAGGTATGATGTTTCATCCAAATAAGTAATATGAGATGTTAGAGGAAAAAGAGGAAATATTACTATCAACAAGAGGCATTTAATAGGGGGAGAATCTCTTGGTATATCATTAGAAGAAGAAACATGAAGTCTGGCTACTAAAAATAGAGCACTAATCACGAGTAAATTCTGAACCACGAACCACTAAACATATGACAAGTATAACCAATATGAGAAAGAGCACCAATGGGGTGAATTCTTTCTCTTGATTAAAGATTATCTATAGTAGAAAAACACATTTATGAATATGAAATACAAGAAAACATATTGAACATCAAAACTGTGATAAATCTCGACTATCTAAGGAAACCTTATCTTCTTATATTAAAATTCATAAGAAATTACAAAGTTCTCCTGCTACAAGGGAAAGCTCTTCTCCGGTAAGTCCAACCATTCGTTTGTCATTTTAAGAGTATATATAGATAAATTACATATGAGCCCCAAAATGGATCATCTTCTCCAAGATTCCAAAAATAGATATCGGTAAGAGAAGGAATAACGTACCAAAACCGAACTCCTATCTTCTAGGGAATGTTATAATCAAAAACTGACATATTCGAGATTTTTACCTTGAATGTCACTTGTCTGTGTCCTCATAAGATTCCCTGAATCATACTCAATTTAGCTTGTAATTTATTTTAGGTTTGCAATCTCTTCCTATAAGCTATCAAGCCAAATAGGCTAGCTTTCTCCAGTACCTTCGACCATTTCAGCTTTAGTCTCCTTCTTCCAATGCTTGCTTCTTTTACTTTCTCCATCTTTCATGTAGGATCCTTCTGCATATCAATTAATGATTAAATCCCTCATGATAGGATTCAATCTGATTTCTTCACCTGACCCTGGTTCATCTGCAGATTTTGTGTGGAAATTTGTCGCTAGTATTTGCACAACAAGCCTTTCTTTTTTCTTAATTGATAGTCTTGTCCTACTATTTGAATTTCTCGGTTTGATGGAGGCTGTTGGATTTTTCTCCTCCATTTCTTCTGTTTCACCCTGGAAGAAAGAGCCTATTTCCCTCAACAGTACAGGAATTGGACGAATGGCTCAATTTACGATTATCCCGCTCTGTAATATAACGTCAATTACCCGAAAATAGAGTAATTTGATCTATGTTTTGAGTAACAATCTTCATCGAGTGATAATCATGGGTTTTCGATGAAAATCCTTGCAAGGATAATGACTTATCACGCTCATCCATTGATTTCAAATGATGAGCCTTCGAATTAGTGTTTTGGCAGCACTCGCCTGGCATCTCACAAATGAATGGTGCCTACATAAGTGTTTTCAAGATGATTTCACTAGCTGTCGATTTTCCTTTCCACGTTATACCCTTGGATTTGAAACATTTAATGATATTTTGACACGTGACATCGGGATGGGATTTGGTGGTTTCAAGTTCACCGAATTTTCCCCCCAATATGCATATGGTGGTGCTATGTGGCCTCGAGATGAAACTGTGGTATTCTTATCGGCTCGCTTTAAACAGATTAACCTCCACGTTAATTCTTGGCCTGATATGCTCCCTTACTGTTGATTTAAGGCGCCCATAATATATGACCCGTCGGGTCCCATCAAATTCACCTTTTTTCTATAGTTAGCCCCGTCCACTAGCTATGGCCCTATCCTCCAGTTTATCGCACTGCTACATCGATTTAGCCTCTTGCTAGGCCCCGAGACATGGATTCCATATACAAATTGTTATATTGATAACATGGGCTCCAACTGGGGATGTTATCCTCTCTACGAGGTATCAAAGAAAAGTAGACCTTGTGCATTATCTTTTGGAGCTTCTCTCACAACGGGTGTGTGTTATACCTCGACCTGTCACCAATGTCCATTGAGAACCGAAGTCTGCACACTACTTTCACTTGGAGGCTGAACGTTGGACATACTGCTAATCATATGAATGAACACTTTATTTGGAGACCTAAACTTGAACATGCTCGATCCACAAGCTTATTGGCACCTAGCTACCCTAACTGCTGAAATGAACTCCCAATCAAGTGAAATCAAAATGCCAATGCAACCATGCAATCCTTTTATACATTCTTTGTTTACTTTGCACAAGCTTGCTCCAAATCCTTCTTACCGATAATTCATTCAAAAATTCATCCATAAATCCAAATCTCAAAAAATTAAAAACATTTGGACTATTTACTGCTTCCAACAAAACTGCAAATAGTTCTTCTAAGACATGCACAAAACAACAATCATGTTTCACCCCTTCCACTGCATTCTTGTTTTCATGTGTTTTAACCTATTGATTTCCACCAAGAGGTTGAAAAATCAGCTGAGACTGCTGGAAATAACAATCTTCTGAATTAGAACACAGTGATGGCTAAAATTAAACCCCTGGTGGAAAACAATCCATATCTAAAACTGACGTTGATTGACCATCATCTTTATTTCCAAGCTGGTAGTTGAGCACAGGATGAAAATCTGAACTGAAATAACCTTCCATGTAATCAGCCACGTCATCATTAAATGCATGAGAAGGTTTTTGGTCTTCTTCACTGATAACAATTTGCTCATGTAAAACCGTTCCATTGTGAATGCAGTTAGACTTTCCTGCTTCCTCTGTTATCTCATGATTTTCTTTCAACAATTCAAAGGAAGAAAAACATAATGGAAGATAGTTTTCATTTGCAATTCCATTTCTTTCTGAATATTCAAGATCATGTCTGGAGGATTTCTGATTTGAAACATTATAAACATTTTTATTCAACAATTTGAAAGAAGAAAAACACAATGGCAAGGTTCTTTCACCTGATTCAAAACCTTCTTCATTTTTTTCACTTTTGTCATATGCACAATTTTCAATTTCTTTAGATGGTTGAACACACTCATTTTCAGATTCATCCTCGACCAATGGCTTCAATTTTGAACTGACAAGACCTTCTACATAATAAGTAACAAGGTCATCAAACACATGAGAAGATTGTTGCAATTTTTTGTCAATTTGTTTTAGTGAATCAGTGTGATTTGGCATCAACACACATTCCTTTGCTTCAATGATGATATTAGAATTTTCTTTCAACAATTTAAATCAAGAAAATCATAAAGGTAAAGAATTCCCTTCAACTGATTCAGTACTTTCTTCTTTGTAATTGTGATATGTAGGCTAATTGCTCTCATTTATCTTCTGAAAAGGAACATTTTGTGATAGAGAACATGAAGTTGGTTGTTCTAGGAGGTCAACATCATAATCATCATCATATTCATCATATATAGGAAAATCAACAACGTATGCAATGTCATTTAACAAGAACAAACTTGGAACGTCAACTTGCTCTTAAACAGACTGATTTGCAAAATCATCTTCTTGAATGTCTACAAATGAATATATGAAAAAATCAGCTCCATGCTCATCATGGGATGGACCAAAAGCTAAATTAATACCTCCTTTTTCAATAAGTGGAATACAATCTTTTTCAAAATCTTTAGCATTGAAAACTTCAAGAGGGCCTATGATATTATCAACTCTATGCTCAAGATTCCAATCAATTGTTTTCTGTTCATATTCATTTTCATGTTCTGGAGCACCCAACCCCTCATTTTGAAACTGTTCACATGCCAAGATATTGTGTTGAATATCCTGAGCATCATTAAACATTTGTTGTAAGGTTTTAGGTGTTCTTTCCATCAGGAGGAAAGACAAATCTAGGTGAAGAGTAGTGGCATATTGGAGCATGGAAACAACTTTAGTGGGTTGAATTTCTTTGGGCAGATCATAATAAATACTGGAAAACCTTCTACTAAATGTGGAAATAGTCTCATTGCTTTTCCCTTTCAAGGCATAGAACTCTGTAAGTTGTAGGTCTAGAGATTTCTTCTCACCCGAAAACTTCAAAAAAACACTCTTCAACTCTTCCCATGAGCTAATTGTCTCTGGATGAAAATGTTTGAACCATTCTTTGGTATCTCCTTTCAAGGATTGAGAGAAGGCTCTCATACAAACATCGTCATGGTCGATTTAAAACAAATCTATAAAATGGTCAAACTCTTGGATGTGTTTTTTAGCTGGGATGGCACCATGTTCCGTATCAAACATAGGTAGGTATTCATAGTGCTTTGGAGGAAAATCATGAAGGATGTGGGGTAATTTTAAGGGTTTGTATCTGTTATGCGTCTTGGAGGGTGTTGGACCAAGAAAAAGAGATGAAATATCAGCCTTGGTTTCATGAGGCTTATCAACTTGGTTGTGGTCATCACATGGCTCAAATGGGAGATTTTGATCAAAATCAGTGATAAATTGGGGGGATATCTGTATAATTTTAAGAGGAGGATATATAATTTCAAGATTATCATGATCATCATTTGCATGAAGTAGGTGAAGAAAAAATTGTTTATCATGTTCAAGAAAGGACAAAAGGTAATTAACAACAAAAAATATAATGTCTTGGAAAAAACTCAATTTTAGGTACTTGTTTTATCCCATGATGTCCTTTCATACCTCTATCAAGGGATCTCATATTCCAGTGAAGTCTTTGAATCGCATTTGAAGCTTAAGTGGAGTCACCATTAAAATCTTCTGGGTACCGTGTCTTCGGATAGTGGAGTTGTCATAAAAAATTTGAATTCTAGATTTTTGAAAATGGAGTCGCCAGGTGAATGATATGCAACCTATCTATGCCTAAATACTCTTCACCATTAGTAATCAGATCTGAACTTTGTCATTTATCCCAGGGAAGATTTCACCTTTGTTCCTCGGCAATGGTGCCATAATGTTAGCACTCTATAAATCTATCTGGATGAAAGACAGACGATAAAGGTAACTGTTTCAACCAACTTTAGGTTGGATTCTGATATTTCCAACAAGAGAGGGCTCTCGCGGGCATATATCTACTTAAAATACTTAAAATATTTGGCAATGTGCACATGGAGGTCAAATTCTGCCATGGTGTAAAATTTAAAAGATGGTAGGACAAAACAGAAGAGAAGGGACATCGAGCAATGGGGTCGGTTCCTAAAAATGTGTAAAGAATTATAAGTTATGTCTCCCAGAGGGAACAGGAAAAATAGGTATGATGTTTCAGCTAAATAAGTAATATGAGATGTTAGAGGAAAAAGAGGAAATATTACTATCATCAAGAGGAGTTTAATAGGGGGCGAATCTCTTGGTATAGCATTAGAAGAAGAAACATGAAGGATGGATACTAAAAACAGAGCACTAATCATGAGTGAATTCTGAACCAGAAACCAATAAACATATGACAAGTATAACCAATATGAGAAAAAACACCAGTAGGGTGAATTCTTTCTCTTTCTTAAAGATTATCTATAGCAGAAAAACACATTTATGAATATTAAATACAAGAAAACATACTAAACATCAACACCATGATGAATCTCGCCTATCTAAGAAAACCTTATCTGCTTATATTAAAACTCATAAGAAATTACAAATTTCTCCTGCTACAAGGGCAGGCCCTTCTCTACAAGGGCAGGCCCTTCTCTGGTAAGTCCAACCATTTGTTTATCTTTTTAACAATATATATAGATAAATTACATATGAGCCCCAAAACGGATCATCTTCTCCAAGATTCCAAAAATAGATATCGGTCATAGAAGGAGTAATGTACAAAAACTGAACTCCTATCTTCTAGGGAACATTATAATAAAAAACTGACATATTCGAGATTTTTAACCTGAATGCCACTTGTCTGTGTCCTCACAAGATTCCCTAAAATATACTCAATTTAGCTTGTAATTTATTTCAGGTTTACAATCTCTTCCTGCAACGTTTCAAGCCAAAGAGGCCGGCTTTCTCCAGTACCTTCGACCATTTCATCTTTAGTCTCCTTCTTCCATCACTTACTTCTTTTACTTTCTCCATATTGCATGTATGATCCATCTCCATATCCATTAATGATTAAATCCCTCATGATAGGATTCAATCTGATTTCTTCACCTGACCTTGGTTCATGTGTAGATTTTGTGTGGAAATTTGTTGCTAGTATTTGCACAACAAACCTTTCCTTTTTATTAATTGATAGTCTTGTACTACTATTCGAATTTCCTGATTGGCTAGAGGACATTGGATTTTTCTCCTCCATTTATTCTGGCTCGCCAGGAAACAAGAGCCTATTTCCCTCAACTGTACAGGAATTTGACAAATGGTTCAATTTGTGATTATCCCGATCTGGAATATAATGTCAATTACCCGAAAATAGAGTAATCCGACCTGTGTTTTGAGTAACAAGCACCATTGAGTTCTAATCATGGGCTTTTGACAAAAATCCTTACAGGGATAATGACTTATCATGTTCAGCCATTGATTTCAAATGATGAGACTTTGAATTAGTTTTTTGGCGGCACTCACCTAGCATCTCACAGATGAATGGAGCTTACACAAGGGTCTTCGAGATGATTTGACTGGCCATCGATTTTCCTTTCCACATGCGACCCTTGGATTTGACACATTTAATGATATTTTGACCCGTGACATCAGGATGGGATTGGGTGGTTTCGAGTTCACCCTATTTTCCCCCTGATATGAATCTGGTGGCGCCACATCTCCTCAAGACGAAACCGTGGTATTCTTATCCTCCCTCTTTCAAAATATTAATCTCAGGGTTAGTTCTTGGCCCGATATTCTCCCTAACCGTTGATTTAAGGTGCCCATGATCTATGACCCGTAGGGTCCCATCAACTTCACCTTTTCATTGTACTTATCCCCGTCTGCTAGATGTGGCCCTATCCTCCAGTTTATCGCACTGCTACATTGATTTAGCATCTTTCTAGGCCTCGAGACTTGGATTCCATATAAAATTGTTACAGTGATAACAAGGTACAATCGTCGACCAAAATTTTAGTATATTGATAGATATAGGTACTACAAAGAGATTTATCTCTAGTGCAACTCTAAATAGAATTAAGGTAAAGGTAGTCGAGCAGGACACGTTTAGATACATAGAAATGGCATTGGGTTCCAAATAGAAGGTTCTAGGAAAGGTTACGGACTATAGCTTTAACTTGGGAGATTTTGTAACGAAGTCCAACCTATATGTCACGATATTAGGATCTTATGACATAGTGATTGGCATGGATTGGTTGGAATCACATGATGCGGTACTTAACTGTAAGAAGAAAAAGTTAATTTTGACAGATGATTTGGGATAGAGTAGAGTGATTGTAGGAAGGAACTAGGGGGTGTCCTTGAGATTTATTTCTTCCCTAGAACCACAGAAGAGTATGTGCAAGGGGTGAAATATTTATGCAATCTTAGTGCTAAAAGAAAAGGGAGATGAAAAAGGATTAGAAAACCTTTCTCTAGTGCAAGAGTTTGTAGACATGTTTCTAGAAGAGTTACCATGTTTACCGCTTGAAAGAGAGTTGGATTTTACAATAGACTTGAATCCTGGAAGTGAACCTATAGAAAGAATGCCTTACCGGATGTCAACACCAGAATTGTAGGAGCTGAAAATGCAATTGAAGGAGTTGTTAGACTTGGGAATTATATGTCCAAGCGTGTCACCGTGGGGTGTTCCAGTGATATTTGTTAGAAAGAAGGATGGATTGTGGAGGCTTTTCATTGACTACCATCAATTGAACAAAGCTACAATCAATAACTATTATCCATTGCCAAGGATTGAAGATTTATTTGATTAGATGAAGGGAGAAACTGTGTTTTCTAAGATCGACTTGAGATCAGGATATCACCAGTTACAGATTAAAGAGGAAGATACACCTAAGACCACATTTAAGATGAGATTTAGAATTTATGAGTTCACTGTTTTACCGTTCGTATTGACAAATTCCCTGGGGGTATTCATGAGATTGATGAATGGGGTGTTACATGAATACTTGGATAAATTTGTTCAAGTATTTATTGATAACATATTGATTTATTCTTGGACAAAAGATGAGAATGAAAAACATTTAAGATTGTTCCTAAAGTGTCTATGATAAAACAAATTGTACGTAAAGCTATCAAAATGTTATTTTTACCAATCAAATATTCATTACTTGGGACATATCATATTTGGTGAAGGTATCGGTTTGGATCCAACAAAAGTAGAGGCTATTATGGAATGGTCAACACCAAAAAATGTACAAGAAGTACACATCTTTACGGGTTTAGTAGGATATTACTGAAGATTCATCGAAGGTTTTTTAAAGATAGCAAATCTGATCATGGAATTGCAAAAGAAGAACAAGAATTTCGTACAGATAGAGAAATGCATGGAAGCATTTCAAAAAATTAAAGAATTGTTGACGAAAGAACCAATACTGAAATTCCCTGACATGGACACAGATTTTTTGGCATGCACCGATGCATCCAAGGAAGGTTTAGGAGGATTTTTTATGCAATACAGTCGAGTGATCGCTTACAGTTCAAGGAAATTGAGAAAGCATGAAGAGAACTACGCAACGTATGACTTGGAATTATTAGCAATTGTATATCCTCTGAGAGTTTGGAGAAATTATCTAATTGGACATAAATTTGAATTAAAGATAGATCATTGTGGATTGCAGGATATGTTTACACATAGTGACTTGAATGCGCGACAAAGGTGTTGGTCATAATTACTTAGCGAATACGACTTTGAGATTACTTAAATTAAAGGAATGGTGAACAAAGTGGCAGATGCGTTGAGTTGGAGACCACGCCTATTCTCAGTAATACCTCTTCAGACGAACATTCGAGAAACGATTCTAACTTTACAGATCGATGATGACTGGTATAAATAAGTTAAGAATAATATTGGATGAAATACTATGATGGTACCGAAGTTTGAAGGTTATTCCTTAGACATTGATGAATTGTTGAGATTTAACGAAAGAATTTACATACCACCTAACAAAAAGTTAAGAACTTTTATCTTGAGTGAAGTGCATTGAGCAATATACATGGCTCAGACGGGAGTCACGAAGATGAAGGAATACCTTAATCCTTTATTCTTCTGGAAGGGAATGAAAGAAGAAATAATTAGTTTCATGGTGAGATGTATGGAATGTCAGCAAGTGAAGGATGAACATAGACATCCAACAGGATTGTTACAACCACACTTTATTCCGAAATCGAAATAGGAGATCATTTCGATCAACATTATCGTTGGATTTCCACTGATGACAAGGAGACACGATTTTATTTTTGTGGTATTTAACACTCTGATGAAGAGTGCACACTTTATTCTAGTGTGTAGGACGTATCAGGCGCCAGGTACAGCTAGAGTATTTGTCAGCGAGATTGTGAGATTACATGGTGTACCAAGAAGGATCATATTCCATCGGGGATCAGTGTTCATAGGACACTTTTGAACTAGTTTCCAAGAGGATTTGGGAACATAGATGAATTTCAGTACAACATACCACCCTGAGACACATGAACAAACAGAGAGAATGAACCAGATTTTGGAGGATATGTTGTGTATGTATGTAATGTACCAACATAAACATTCTAAATATTTCTTGCCACTAGTATATTTGACATAGAACAACAACTATCAGAGTATGAATAAGATGACACCATTTGAGTTTCTCTACGGACGACTATGTCGGATGTTGTTGAGCTGGGATAAACTTGAGGATAGGGTCCATGTAGAACCACAGGTGATCCAAGAAATGGAGGAACATATGCAATGGATAAGACAAAGGATTAAAGAAGCACAAGATCGACAGAAGAGTTATGTTGATGCGCATCACATTGACTGCAGTTATGAAGTTGGCGACAAAGTTTTCTTGTGGGTAAAACCACAAAATATTTCAATCAAGTTTGGAAAGGGTGCTAAACTCTCTCCTAGTTTTGTGGGACCTTTCGAAGTTGTTTAAAATAAAGGATCTGTGGCTTATCAACTAGACTTTTGTGATTCTTTGAGGTGTATGCATGATGTATTTCATGTATTTGTTTTGAGACATTATATTAATGATCCTCCACATGTTATTGACATGATTTATTTCCAGGTGTTGGACGAGGGTGCTCTCATGGCAGAGCCAATCCACCTTCTGGAACATTGCATTCGACAGCTACAATATAAAAAATTCGATCAGGTCAAGGTCCAGTGGGACAACTATAGTCCACACTTGACTACCTAGGAGGACACATATGAGATGCGTCAACAATTTCATTAATTGTTTGATAGATTAGACATATAGATCTATGTCACAAACACTTTTTTACTTGCATTTATATATTGTACAAACTTCAGGACGAATTTAAAATCAACGTGGGGTGTATGTAACATCACGCTCTACAGAGAACACTTTTGTTGATTGATTCTTTGAGGACACTTGCATGCAAGTGATCTGGTTATGGTACATTGTGATTTCATTTCGATTATTGATTATACATGATGATGATGATGTGTAGTGACTTATTATTATTTGATGTATATATTGGAAGATGCTATTGATGAGTTTTCCTGAGTGTGTAGGACACATGATAGGTGATGGATGTTGATGGCATCAATCGACTACCTTGGACTCCAAATTGAGTCATGGAGTTAATTGTATTTTGATTGAGTATTTAATTTATGCACTTATGACATATGATTGATTACAGTATGATTTATGTATATGGATTATTGACATGGGTTTTATCAATGGATGCAAGATTGATGATGCCTGCTAATCTGACTCACATAAGGAGTAGAAGAGTCATCCACAAAAACCAGACATTGAGGGAGAGGTGTGGCAATGTCCCTATCATAGCCTACTAAAACTCCCACTGTGGTCTAAACTATAGGTTAATGATTACCTAGTTCGAGAGGTCCATGATGTCGTGAGGGAAAACTGAGACAATTTCTCATGAATATTCTAAGAGGTGTGCAATAAGGTAGAGTCCTTATTACTTAGAATCCCTTAGTATCTCAGAAGGTCGAACGAGTGGAGTGTTGACTCCAAGGGTTGGAAAAAATTCCAAAACTAGTCAAAGGCAAGTGGCACCCTTGTAGCACAGAGGTGCATCTTGAAGGGCACGCCGCATAATTAAAAA